>ML299748.1:92396-111365 GCA_005239495.1 Nicotiana undulata | reverse complement strand
GGGGTGTTTTTGTCCACTTTTCACCCGAATTTTTGGCCCTCTATAAAAAGCATACCTTGGCAACATCTTAGGAATCGATCTTTGGCATATCTTTGGACATTTTCTTCAGTTTTGTAAATATATTTTGAGGAGAGAAGAACAAGTTTTGAAGCTAGGGCTTTGCACACACACTTGGGTCTTGAAGATTTCACCATTGTGGTTAAGGATTTCTTACCCATTTATGTTTATTTCTTCATTTCCTTGTTTTGTATTGAATATCTAAGTGTGTAGTATTTTTCCAACACTTGAATATGGTTTATGGGAATATTCATGTTTAAAGTGTGGATTAAATACCTTGTTGTGCTTATGTATTGAATGATTTTCATATATTTGTGAAGTGGGTGTTTGTTATTTTAATTATTCTTGTTCTTTAATGTTTCCAAAGGGATTAGCTAACCCTAGGACTCGCCCATTAACTCCGAATTAGTTTTGGAAAAGATTATTTGGGGTTGGGAAAGATTAATTAACAAGAACTTGAGGATTTAACCCTCATTTTATAGATTCTACCTAGGGATAGGATTGAACTACTTGTAGCCAAACTCGGAAGTGCTTAATCTCCTAATTGGGTTAGGGATAATTCAATTAGGAAGTCTTGTTAGTCTTTGGGAAAAGCTAATTAAGAAATGTTATCCGTGGCTAATTAACATTACCCGCTCATATTTGTAAAATCGTGAAATACATTGGATCGTTACTCGAGTGTAATACCCGAAGCATCGATACTTGTTGCCATCGATCATTTTAATTGCTTTCTAGGTTAGTTTATATTTTCGCATTTAGTTATAAACAATTACCAAAAACCCAAAATCATATTTGTTTGGCACTGCACGATAAGTGATAATTCTCTAGCATTCCTAAACGCCCTCATATTGTTCTCTGTGGGATTCGACCCCAACCTTGTTGGGTTACTATATTTGAAAACGATCGCTTACATTCTTTTAAGGTGTAAATTGAGCGTATCATTGAGCCACAAATACAAACGGTACTGGGAGTGAAACAATCAGGGTTGATGCAGAGCAAAAGTCTCTTAAAGCCGTCTCAAGCTGATTGAGCAAAAGGCAAGCTGCTCAGGACTCAAGGTCACAACCCGACCACCCTTTTAAAATTGACAAAATTTTCTTTGTTTGTAACAGGAATAAAGCAATGCAGAGAAAGTGATTCCAAGAAAAAAAGAGGATAAAAAAAAGAAGAGAAAATTAAAAGAAGAGAAGATCCGACAAAGGGAAGTTTCTCAAATCTTTGTCTTTATTTGTCTTGTTATTGTGCATAAAATATTTCCATTGATCTTCACGTTTTTCCTCCTACGATAAAAGTCCTAGTCTGATGGATTTCTCCCAATCAAAATCTTAGTCTGATGAATTTTTCTCCTAAGATAGAAAACCTAGTCTGATGAAATTTCTCCTAGGACAGAAATCTTAGTCTGATGAATCCTTCTCCTAAGATAACAAAAAAAAAGAATAAAATACATAGTCTGATGAATTTTCTCCTAGGATAGAAATCTTAGTCTGATGAATCTTTCTCCTAAGATAGAAGACCTAGTCTGATGAACTTTCTCCTAGGAATGAAATCTTAGTCTGATGAATCTTTCTCCTAAGATAGAAGACCTAGTCTGATGAACTTTCTCCTAGGAATGAAATCTTAGTCTGATGAATCTTTCTCCTAAGATTCCAAAAAAAGATAACAAAAAAAGAGACCTAGTCTGATGAACTTTTTCCTAGGATCGAAATCTTAGTCCGATGAATCTTTCTCCTAAGATAGAAGACCTAGTCTGATGAACTTTCTCTTAGGATAGAAATCTTAGTCTGATGAATCTTTCTCCTAAGATACCAAAAATGAAAAAGAAAAGAAAAGAACCCAGTATGATGAACTTTCTCCAAGGATAGACGTCTTAGTCTGATGAATCTTTCTCCTAAGATCAGAAAACCTAGTCTGATGAATTTTCTCCTAGGATAATTTCAAAAAAATTAGTTTATTTATGTCCTCAGAAAATAAACATTGGGGCAATTTGTTTAAACGAATGAATTTCTCATTTTAAAAAATTGAAAATCCTTCTTGGTTCGTTTTAGCATAGGGTATACAATTCCCTGGTCTCGTTTTCCAACATAGGGACTCCACTCCCTAGTTGATGCCAACATAACTTGATGCCAACATAGGGTCTCCACTCCCTAGTTGATGCCAACATAGGGTCTCCACTCCCTAGTTGATGCCAACATAACCTGATGCCAACATAGGGTCACCACTCCCTAGTTGATGCCAACATAACCTGATGCCAACATAGGGTCACCACTCCCTAGTTGATGCCAACATAGGGTCACCACTCCCTAGTTGATGCCAACATAGGGTCACCACTCCCTAGTTGATGCCAACATAGGGTCTCCACTCCCTAGTTGATGCCAGCATAACCTGATGCCAATATAGGGTCTTCACTCCCTAGTTGATGATTTTCCAACATATGGTCTCCAATCCCTAGTCGATTTTATTTTAGACATAGGGTCTCTACTCCCTAGTCTTCTTTTCCAACATAAAAAAAGAGGGAAAAAAAGAATCATCATGTTACTTTCGGGGTACACTAGAGTTTTTGCTACAAATAACTCACGAAATTTTCCTAGTGAAAACTGGGGCAGAAAATTTCGTTTGTTTGTTCTTGATTTTGCCCAGATTGCAATTTAGGACAATGGATTCGAGACGACCAAAAGAAGCAGTTTCGATCCAGAATAAAAGAAAAGAAGAAAAGAGAAGGCCAAACCCAAAGTACAGAAGCGGAAAAGACGTGGACTACTCAAGACAAGATTGAAATCACAAGCCATGCATGTCCCGTCTTGATCCGAAAAAGTTGAAGAAGATTGAACCAGCACCTACAACTAACAAGCATCAAGATTCAAATCAGAGTCTGTGTGAAGAAACAACCAAGACTCAAGATCAAGCTTCAGAAGACTTGTAGATAGGAATCTTGTAACTCGTAGTTGATAGGTTTAGTTTAGTCTTTTTCATTTTGATTTTGGTGTAATAAGGAGCTCAACAAGCAGTAAGAAACAACAACAGTAGTGAAATCACGTCTTCCCGGTAGTCCCAACTACCAAAACTTCCAGAACTACACTGATCTAATTCCTTTATGGCCAAGGATATGTAAGCAACCTCCGAAGCAAGGTCCGATCAAACCTTTTTCAAAATGCTTCCAAATGGAGTACCAAACGGGCAAAAATTGCTCGTAATTGCTCACTTTATCTTTGCCCGAAAACTCTTTGTGTTCTCGAGCAAAGAGGGGTAGCTGTAAGCGCATATAAGTTTTGCCCCACATGGAAATTACTTCTAAAAAAAGTAACCAAATATAATTTTAGTAATTAAATAGCCTAGCCACACACGAAATGGAATTACAATTAAAATTTGAATTAGAGTGGTTAATATTGCAAAAATTAAAGATGGGAAAGAAGAGGTTAGTTTTTGTTAAAACTAGGTTAAAGCACAATTCTTTAAAGTGACCCAATTGTCAATTCTCACCCCAAAAACCCGCTAGCCCATTTCCCTAACCTACCCATCGGCCCAATATCCCCTCATCTTTAAAATATACCCTAATTCCCTCCTCTATGTAATTAAGACCTGGACAAAAAATAAAAAGGAGAAAAAATCAGACCTAATTAATAAAAGACCTCTCCCTTACCATACACAGTAACGGCGGATCCCCACCCCCCCTTGGGATCGATCTTCTTCTTCAAGAAACAGACCACCTCATTCCAAAAGAGAAACCAGCGCCGGACGTCTCCTTCTCTCCTTCCTCACTCCTTCATCATCTCAAAACACCATACCATGCCCCCAATTCCAAAACACACAAACAGAGAACAAAACTCAAAACAAATTTCATCCTTCACATGTCTCTCTCTTCAAAAACAGCAGCCATTTTCTTCTTCCTCATCTCAGGCAGCCATCCATCTTTCTCACGCTCTCATATCGCCAGAATCCGCAGAACTGTCGCCACCTCGCCACGATAATTCCACATTGAGACGATATACAGATGCAGTTGAAGATATATCAATTTTAACATCTACCAAGTTTGACTTGGATGAAGATGATGATCTTATTCTAACACGACGCAAAAAATTACCTAGCCTTCATCTTGTTTTGACCATCCAACACAATATCACTTCATCAATTCCTAGAGTTGGTTTGCAGTTGTCGCGTTGGATCTTGGGGCTGGTACAGTGAAGAAATTGAAGCTGCTTTTCGTGACTCTGCTTCTTCTGAGCTCCAATTTACTGATTTCGGCTTATTTGGCAATGTTTCTGCGAAAGGCGGTATGCAATTTTTCTGCTTTTTACATTTTGTGCCCTCGCTATCATTGGCTTTTTAACAAAACAAAAATATCATCAGTTTTTCTAGTATGGATGCATCAGTCTGCTAACCATATTCTATTTTCCTTGTGGTCCCTATTGGTTCTGTAACATTTGCTATATGACTTAGTTTTATTTCAATTATTATGTGGAATACTGCAATTCCATGTAGATAAAAATTGTATAAGTGTTGATTAATCATAAATGCCATAACATAGAAAAACTAATGAGAGGGGTTAAAACGATAGCCTAGGAAACAAATAGTGCAATTGAGTCTCTGGTATGTCGGTGTAACCTTTTCTTTTGTCATTGGGAATATGTGTAAAATTGCAGTCTTTTTGTGCTCTGTCTGTATATGCTTAAGACTTGACATAAAGACAAATAGATTTTGATATGTTTGTTTCCTTATTTATTGGACTGTGTGAATTTAGATTTACATAATTTAAGTATAAAATTCCATCTTTGTGCCAAGATTCAGATTAGTCCACTACCTAGTTTCCATTATCGATTCTCTTGATGCGGTTCCTGAGCCAATGGTAAATGTGTTGTAATTTGCGGGTGCGTCTCACGTGACGTGACTTGCAATGTGTATAAAAATAACAGGTGCGTGAATCGCGATTCGCTCAAATAAATTCCATAACTCACGGACCTTTATAATAATCTCAAATTAGTTTAGGATAACATCCTTTAACATTCGTAGAAATGCTTTTAAGAGCGGATTTTTAAACTACTATCGTGATTGCGTACATGTTCACGTGACGTGATCTCGCTTTTTAAATAAATCTAAAGTACGTGCTCGCGCGATTTTGACTATTTTTCCAAATAAATTAAATGTCGCGAATTATGTACACGTCCGCACGACGTGGTTTTTGACACGTCCAATTTCAACGGGTTTACGCATACGCGACCCGTCTTAAGATACAAACAAAATTGACTAATAAAAGCGGTAAAAATATAAAATGCATTCCGGTACTAAAATCAGTAATTAAACAATTTAGGCCAAGTTTAATAATTAAGAGACCGTGCTAGAACCACAGAATTCGGGAGTGCCTAACACCTTCTCCCGGATTAACAGAATTCCTTACCCCGATTTTTGGTTCACATACATTTTAAACAGAGTCAAACTTCCTCGATTTTGAATTTTTAGTAAATAAATGGTGTCCCGGAACACCATAAAAAATCCGGGCGGCGACTCTGAAAACAAATAAAATAAATCCCAAAATCGAATAATGTCATTTAAAGTGGAAAAACTCCTTTATTACCCTTACCGGAGAAAAAGGAAATGTGACAGTCCCAGCAGCAAGTATGCTCTAGCCAAGTGTCCTCCTTCATTCCATTCAGCGTTCTGGCAATCCTCGATCCTCTTTATGACTTTGCCCTCCAGCTCCACTATACCTCACTCCAGATATTCCAGCTTTCTGTTGGCAATGATAGCCATATTTTTCCACTCCTCGATCAACCTCCTATTGGTCTCATGTATTTCTCGGTGCTCATTCTCGGAATCGTGGACCCTTTTGCGCAGTCGGTTGTTGACCTGAGCCTCAACATCTTTATCTATGATTCTATTGCCTCGACTGATTCCTGGCCTCACTTCCCCATACAGATCGTCATCCAACCATGTCGGGTAGAGAGGTGCACATCCAGTATGGTATCTGTCTGGCTCAATAGTATTTTTCTCCATGATGATTTTGCAGTGCCACATGTGTTGAGCTTGGCACTTGTAGGGGACGTCATCGTCCTGGAAATCTGCTCTGAAGTTCCCATCTTCGCAACCCTTGGTACAACTTCCTGCCCACCTGCCTCATGACTCAGATAGGAGCATAAGGGTATATGCCTCTCAACCCAATCAGCACTAAGTGTGGTGCATCCCTGGACCTGATGATAAAATCATCTGTCGGGAACCATTTGAACATCCATTGCACTTGTTCCTCGGTCAGATTGTCGAAGAATTCCACCCACTCTTCGGCAGTTTTCGGCTGAGCAAACCTTTCCAGAATGTAGGTCATCCGCTTGGAGTGACGGAAAGCAATATGGTCATTCCAAGCCCTTCGTGGAAGTTCTTGGCGGTATTGGCCCCTTTGAAGATGTTCTAATAGCCACAACTGCAACAACAAGTTACAACCCTCAAAATGATTAACTCCTCTTTGACAACGCTCCGAGGCTCGGTAAATGTCAGCTAAGATAATAGGGACAATGATACATGTTTGTCCATCGATCCCTTCCACCAAGGCCCTGGCGACCATGGCTAGTCTGGTATGAATCCTTTCCCTCTTCGTCGGGAACACTATCAACCCCAAAAATCACACAATGAACACGAATACTTTGCGCTGGATGTGACCCAGAGATGTGATGGCGAAATCATCATGATAGGTACGGTACGATTTGCTATGACCGTATCTTTCATACAAGTATTCAAAAGGTATGTAGGATTGTTTCAGACACTCCAAATCAACATTTTTCTTCAACCCCATCATTTTCAGAAACCCTTTGCCCGAGCGATTTTCAGGTACCAACAACCCAGGGCTTTACCAAGCTAGTCCGGCTAGTCCTCCTATTTATTCTAAGAGTGGCGTCATTTCAATATTCCCAAAGCGGAATACAGCTCTTTCACTATCCCAAAACAAAGTAGCGGCCTCGACCAACATATTGTTCGTCTAGATTTCTAGAAGAGAAGGTAAATTGCCCAGATGCTTCCTCACGTGTTTCTTATCACTTAAAGGAAGGTCTTCCAACCAGACTAAGAGCATTGGTGGAATATTGCTGACCATACCAAATCTGGGGACCTCATGCCTCATTTTCTGCAAGACAAAAATGGTTAGGCCTTTTCCCCCACCAGATTCGACTATTTATACACTTATGATTATCATATTGGCATTTAGTTCTCCAAATTAATGCACAGAACGTGATTGCGTCCACTGGGATTATGAAAAACTCGGTGGACGTTTGGATAAGTCTTATCTTAAAGGGTTACTGTGCGGACGACACATTAACCCGGCTAGGTTTGACCATGATGCATGCACAATATAAATACAGCATGTTGTAACGTATTTGCACGTTATGAAAGCGATAAATGCAGCAGTTATAATTGAAAACGTTCACAAAAGAAAACAAAGAAACATGTCAGTTTCATATTAGAAAGATAAAATACGTGGAAAAATAAATAGTTAATCTCACATAAAGGGAGAAAGGGAAAGGGTGCAGGTATTAACAAAGTGAGGCATATTTAGAAAAATTGATGAACTACAAGCCTAGAATCCTCAGCAGGGTCGCCATGTTGTCGCCCCCCCCCCCCTTTTCTCTCCTTGCGGATAGTCAGGGTTTTCGACATTATTGGGACAACTCGTTTCCTTTTGGGGAAAGGGATATAGGAATATTGAAGAGTCTCCACCTAACAAATTAAGGTGCGTTAGGGCACCTATTACGGGTCATTTATAAAACCAGTGGTATTACCAGAGATTGGGTAAAGGCTTGAAGTTACTTCGAGGGGAAGATGTTAGGCACCCCTCGAGGTCGACAACGGTGGGTCCCGACCAAACATACTTTGTGAATTAGTCAAGTAGCAGATAAGCAGTCTAAGCACACATATGTAAAAGAAATAAGGTTTTGACAGATAAGTAGTCTAAGCACACATATGTAAAAGAAATAAAGGTTTTGACAGATAAGTACACATATGTAAAAGGGATAAAAGGGGTCCTAAGTTGTTTATCCTATAGGATCATATCCATGCAATGCCCGGTACTCACTCTTCAATGAGAGGGGCTACACGTTGCATTAGCGCACAGGTCATCATATTCTTTACTACCCATTATCCCACCCCTTAGCGATTATATAACCGAGTTTTGATTAATGAACTATAAGCGTGCTGTTACCCGTCCCTTCCTTGTGGTCCCGGAGGAGTTTAGGACCTCTAGACTTGGGCAGTTCTAGACAATCCTAAGGTATTTAAAAGGGAAAAAGCTAGGCGACAAACAAATAACATGTAGGACAAATCAAATAGGGGAAAAGTAGTTAAAAGGCTCATGTTTACCTCCACATGTATATAGACAAATAAGCAGCATGTCTCAAGCACAAAAGTTTAAGTAATTTTTAGAGAAATCCTAGAACAAGATGTCTAGGTGAGCATCAATACACAGAATAAGCAACATTGTTTTAGAGATGAGTGGTAGGGTCCTAATCAATTAGCCTACTGATTTTAGAACCTGTGAGACTTGAGCGGTTTATAAACAATCAGAACACAGTTTTCAGTTTTATACAAGGACCTTAATCACCTAAGGCTTTCCTAGGTGTGGGACTATACGCAATCACAATTGCAGGAGCTGTTTAAACGATTTTTGAAATTATTCAACTTACAAACATGCTGATTTAGGTGATACAGATTATAACAGGTGATTTATACCAATTTGAATTTAGGGACATGATACCTATGCGTGAGACTGTTTTAAACCTATTCATGGATGGTTGTTTATTTAGTCGAAATAGACATGGTTCAGACAGATGCAAACAGAGTTCCTAAACACATGGTGTCTAATGCATACAGGGGATGATTATTTTTATTAAGGTTATTCAATAGCAGGATTTCTAAATGACAGTACTTATACATAACCAGAAATTGAGTATGCAATATGTTGAAGCAATAAACGTGAATATCCTAAACATGATGTCTAATGTACAGGTTTGACATGGTTTGAATGCAGATAAACACAACAATCCTAAAACATGATTTCTAATGCAGATTTGCATAATGTAAATCCTAGAAACATGATTTCTACCCACCGTTACCCATAAGATCATATAGCTACCATCCCTTTTCACTAGTTACCCAATATCTGTTTACAAATAATTATTACAGACCAATGATTTAATAAATTACATAAATTAAATACAAATTAAACTATAGGGATACTAAAGCAGGCCCAAAGCAAACCTGAGAGTACCAGGCCTTCAGTAGTGTCAAATGCCAAGGGTTTCATAGCCAATGTTTGTGTCCATGTGTGTTAGAGTTCCTTAAGGACCTCAAGGATCCCGCGCAGTGCTCACACCCAGACTTTTCACAATAGGGACTAAATATGTGCAGTGTGGAATGGCCAGCCCCAGTGTGCCAGAGTTTCAAGGAATCTCAAGAGGATCCCAAGGCAGTACACACACTGGAGGGGCAAAACCTATTGACTTAAAAGTGAAGTGAGAGTGCTTGACATAGTTTTTGAAAAGTTTTTGATAAGAAAACAGTAATGAGATGACTCTAGGAGTAAAGAGGTTTTTGTGAAAATAGGAACTAATTTAGTAGCAAAACAGTTTGAGAAAAAGTATTTAAACATTTTTGGAATCAGAACACAAATCAATTGGCCTTAGAACAACCAGATCTAGGAAACAGATTTCAAACAGGGATATAGGGGATTGGGGACAATAGAATACACATCAATATATAGTGGAGCACATAAACAATGAGATGCACAAAATTCCCAAGATTATTTTTTATAGGATTAATAAGTTAGTTATAAGGGTAGAGACTCATAGCAAGGGCATAACAAAACCATGTTGAAAGCAGAGGGTGTTGGCTATAATCATACACATAATTAGGATCAATCAAAGCCCCAGGAAATTAGGTATAATCTCATCAATAAAGAAGAGCAAGCAGGAATTTAAGCAAACATGCTAGACAAGCATCACATAAGCACTCATAGTTTAGACATGCTGGATGAAGCAATAAACAAGCAATCATAGTTTAGACGTGCTAGTTACATATAGAGCAAGACATGATTAGACATACTAGATAAAGCAACAAGCAATTACATTTTAGGCATGCTAGTTACATATAGAGCAAGACAAGATTAGGCATGCTAAACAAAATAGTAAACATGAACAAAAATGGAACTCATAACTGATGAACTAAGGCAGTAATGAAACACATAGGGTTCATATTTCGAAATAAAACTGAGACATACCAGTTGGGAAAGAGAACACAGAATGTAAAGTTGTCATGACTCAAATTCCCAACCTTAGGGATCGTGATGGAGCCTAACACCACACTTGCTAGGCAAGCCAATGTTAGAGTTCGATTAGCTATTTACCTTTGACTATCCATTTTAACATAATAAACAATTATAAAATAAACTTAAGTTATTGACTTTTAATGAATAATTCCAAACATAAAATAATAAACACTTAAATAAACCGAGCCACGAACTAATTATATAAGTAACTCTAGAACTACCCTAGGGTCTGGTGTCACAATTCACGAACTACTAAAGAATACTACAAATAATAGGCTGAAAGAAATAGTGTAACTGTTCTGAACATAATAAAACAGTTTTATAAAAATAGGAGAAGACTCTCGAGATCTGCGAACGCCGGCAGATATACCTCGTGTCTCCGAATAAATGAATAGCCTATCCAAATATCTCTATTGCTGGTCGATACTTGGATCTGCACAAAAGAGTGTAGAGTGTAGTATCAGTACAACCGACCCCATGTACTAAGTAAGTGCCGAGCATAACTGATATTTTAGACGTCAATACCACATAAGAATATATGTTAAATGTGTGGTACCCAATTTTTCGAGTGTTGTCTCACAAGAAGAACCTGGTTCTTCTTTGTGTTCCAACTTCTGCTGGTGCGGAATAATAAAAGCAGCTGAGTAAAACATAGAGATTTTTACGTGTAAAACACCTGGCTCAAAAGGTGAAAAAACCACGACCTATTTCTCAGTAGGATTTTCTCAAACTCTTCACTAAAAACTCTGAGCCAAACGGACTTACAAATTAAACTCTTTTATAATCCTAGGACTAACTCTAATCCCTTTGTATCAACTAGCCTCTAGCTAATTTCTACAAGCTTCAAGTTAACTCTAACTTGAACAATGAGTACCTATTACAATTTGCTTCTAAGAAAACTGATAAGATACAATATTGAAACACCTACTACAATCAACTAGACTCAATACATCAACGATGAAACGGGTTCTTCTAGCTGATCTGTAGCCTCTGTATCGCACAATAAATCTGCTTGCAAAATAACTCTGGGAATTTTTCTTTCAGGTCTTGATTCACTTCAGTACTTGTGCATCACGAATTCCAGCATAAATACTTCGAGTATTTATAGAGTCAGTAGTTGAGTTTGTCGATCAATTCTAGTTCAACTCTTCCTGGGAGAAAGAATTCCAATTAAACTCAACTTCCTTCCTTTGTTACTTTCCTTACTGAATTCAACTTCTATTCTCTCATCAGTTTGCAACCTTTTCGCATTAGGAGACAATCTCTTGGTTCTTTGATAAGTCACAATCACAAATATCTCCTATGCATATACGGTACATGTACCAGCTATTCAGTTCCAAGATGTGTGCTCTGATGGACCTGGTTCAACTGGTCAGCTTTTGTCAATCTTCAAAACTATGCAGTGACATGGGTCAACAAATTCCCCCTTTTTGATGATGACAAACTTTGTGCTTAATCCTGTATACACTTCAAACACTTTGTACGATTTTAAGCATTAATCATAGAGAAACCATGTTCATTAGGTTATAAATATCACTTTGAAAAAAAGGTTCAGCACATATTTTCCCCCTTTTGGCATCATCAAAAAGTTTGCAAAATGATATACTTACCAGATTTATTAATTATTACTCATGGCCGTTGAGGCAACTGCAGGTGCAAAGCATGATTAATCAACACAAAAATTCAATAAATGTAAGCTAAATAAGAAATTGAGACAAGTCAATAACTAGAAGCAAAATTCATTGATTAGTAACGATTATCAACCACCATACAGCAAAAAAAAAAAAAACCAACCATGAGCAAAAAATAGAGAAAAAATAGAAACAAGTCTAAAAAGACATAAACACGTCCCGAACTGGGCACTTGAATGGTTATGGGGAAGCTCTGGATAGCATAAGGATGGGAAGGTGCAGAGGAGGTTGTGGTCTTGGATTGTAGGAGAGAAAGCATCTGCTTAATAACACCCTCGTTCTTTTCTTTCTCCTTTGCTAATTCAGCCCTGAGAGCATCCCGCTCAGCTTCTACCTCAATCACACGAGACTTCAAATGAAGGATCTCCATATCCTTGATATCGCTTTCCTGCACCAGAGTTCTAACTTTGTTGTTGACTGGTTGCTTCCTAGATGAACCAGGTTCATCCACAGGAACATTGACATTGTAGTCACATGTCAGCAAAGTTTCCTTCCCAAAATAGTCTTTGGCAGTAGCCATCTTAGCCTTCTTCACTGGAACCCCAAAATGCGCAAGCACAGCTGTCAGAATAATCCATATGGGATCGCATGTGCTTTGGTTCCATTCACAACTCTGTCCAAGAGTTGGATAATGAAGGTTGGCCAATTGATTTGCTTTCCCCTGTACAAGCATTCCATCAAGGTCAGATCCATATAATTGGCAATGTGCCTTCTTTCTTGTCTGAGCAGTAGGAACTTGATGACGAACTCGAAGAATATCTTGTGTTCTGGCTTCATTTTACTCTTGTAGACCGGCCTGGGTTCAATCTCCTTTTCATTATCACTGAAGAATCCGGTGATGTTAATTGTTGAGGCCATCCCATCCAGACAAGGCCATCTTTGCCTTGTGTAGTCCTCATATCCCTCAGCTGGTATGTTCAAAATAACACCCAGTTCTTTAGCATCAAAGGAAACTTCAATTCCTTTGACCATTGATGTGACCCTGTCGTCCTTAACAATGGCATTTCCCATGAATTCTACCAACTCAGCCCTCACCAGCCTACCTTCCATGCGAAGGACCATGTCCTTCCAGCCCTGTACTTCCAAATTTTTCAGCAGATATTGCATTCCAGGCTCATCTAAATCCTTCATCAGCTTACCCTTCAGAATTGTTCGTTTTCCAAACATGGTAACTCTGTCAGTCACCTCTCCTATGTCATTCACCTCCTCTCCACTCCAGTCTGCATCATCATCCTCTTTCTCAACAATTTTCACTTTCTTTGGCTTGGCCCTGGTCCTCATAACAGATCTTATGGGTGTGACAGACATTCTAGTTGTCTTCTTTGAAGAAGTCTTAGCCTTTGTGGGTTTTGGTGTCTCAGCCACAATTGGAGCAGGTTGCTCCTCCTGTTGGACCAGGTCCAACGTCTCCTCATCAATCTCAATGGCCTCAACAGGCTCTCCAATTTTCGCTTTTCCCTTTGTTGCCCTCTTCTTCTTGCTATCTTGCAGAGCCATTTCCAATTTCTCTTCTTCATCTCTCACTGTGCTACTAGTAGCTCGTACTTTTGGAGAATAAACACCAGCATCTTCAGAAACATTCCTTTTCTTTGAAGGAACTGGGTGAGTTGCCTTCTTGGACTTCTGAGTCCTCCTTTTCTTGGGGTTATAGGACTCCCCCAGTTTCTTCAGCCTTTCAGCCAATGTTTCCTCCCCAGATGAAATAGGTTCATCTGTGCCTTTCTTCAAGCTTGCAAGACCTGTTGCAGTCTCCTCAACTATACTTCCCCTTAACTCTGTGACGTTTTCTCCAACAGTTTCAGGAATGTGACCATAGATAACCAGCGTGGTACCATCCTCCCCAGATCCCCTTTTAACTTATTTCCCTCTCTCTCAAGAATTCTTTCTTTTCTACCACCCCTCTTCCTACTTGGCATTTCAACATCAATAACAAACCCAACCAACACAAATCTCTTATCAGCAGAAGCAGCTTCAGAATTAATTTCAGGATCACCTTTCTCAGAACTGGTTGAACCAGGTGCGTCTTCCTCGTTGGCTGATTTAAAAGATTCATTAGATGAATCTGTGTCTTAGAGCCTTTGTCCGCTTCAATAAGATCCTCCAAGAATTTTTCCCTAGTCCCAGAAGCAACAGATTTCCGGGCAAGAACTTTGACACGACGATTCTTGGGTGCAGGAGTAGGGTTTGGAGTAGGTTCAGGAATGGGTGTATTTTCAGGGGTTGATGAAATTTCTGGTGATTGAGAACTGTATACAGATGGAGAATTGGATACAGATTCAGAATTTCCTCCATCGTAATCATGATTATTTGATGAATTAGAAGAAGAAGCAGGTGGTGGTGAAGACATAATTATTTGTTGTTAGGAAGAAAAGGCGAGTAAGCAGTTTTGGTTTGTAGAATGAGTTGAACTTGGTTCGACGGTTGGTTTATGAAGAAAAGAGTAATGATGACCCTTATATAAGATGTGGCTAGGGATATTACAACGACAGAGTATTTACTCAAGTAGGAGTCTAATTGCCGAAGGAGTGACATTGATTAGACATTTAATTTCCCCCTAAAACTAGGCTAATTAAGTGAAGATGGGACTTACTAAAACTGATTCAATTTGGGTAATTACTAAGTATTTGAATTTGAACCAATTATGAAAAGAATCCTGCTCATGTATGACTGTAATTGAATTAATATATGGAGAAGAGTACGTACCTCGTCGGTCAGATGAATCAGCATGGATGAACCAGGTTTATCCTGTTAGAAATCTTTAAATTGCCTCAATTTACAAAGATAGATAAACATTATTAGTATCCAGGGAATCATATTAATATATGGCAAAAGAGTATGGCAATAAAGACATGATGGTGAGCAATTATTAATATGATTAAGTGCCTAATTAAAATTTTCTAGCCAATAAGAATATTTTTTTTCCAATTAGGTGATCTTAATCATCCCTAATTCAAGTCTGTTTCTCTCAAAATGCTCCCTACTTAGTGCTTTGGTGAAGATATCTGTAATTTGCTTATCAGTAGCACAAAATTCAATTGAGATCATTCCCTTTTCATAGTTGTCCCTAAGGAAGTGGTGTCTAACATCTATGTGCTTAGTTCTCTTATGATGAACCGGGTTCTTCGTCATACTAATGGCACTAGTGTTATCACAGAAAATAGGAATGCATCCCACATCTATACCAAAGTCCATGAGTTGTTGCTTAATCCACAGCAACTGAGCACAGCAAGAGGCTGCAGCCACATATTCAGCCTCAGCAGTAGACAAAGCTACTGAATTTTGTTTCTTGGTGGCCCAAGACACAAGATAGGAGCCCAAGAAGTGAGCCATGCCTGAAGTACTTTTCCTGTCAACCAGGAAACCTGCATAATCAGCATCAGCATATCCTACAAGGTCGAAATTACTACCTTTAGGATACCAAAGGCACAAATTAGTGGTGCCTTTCAAATATCTCAAAATTCTCTTCACTGTAGTGAGGTGAGACTCATTTGGATTTTCCTGAAACCTAGCACATAGTCCCACACTTAACACAATATATGGTCTGCTGGCAGTGAGATATAGTAGAGACCCAATCATTTCTCTGTATAATTTTTGATCAACGGATGAACCAGGTTCATCCACATCTAATTTAGTAGTTGTGGCTATGGGGGTGTCTATTTCCTTTGAATCCTCCATCTTGAACTTCTTGAGGAGTTCTTTCACATACTTTTGTTGATGAATCATTGTTCCATGTGGGTTTTGCTTGATTTGTAAGCCTAAGAAGAAGTTTAGCTCACCCATCATACTCATTTCAAATTCACTCCCCATTAGTGTAGCAAATTCCTTGCTAAGCTTTTCAGTGGTTGCCCCGAATATGATATCATCAACATATATTTGCACAATCAGAACATCCTTCCCCTTTTCCTTTAGGAACAAAGTACTGTCAATTTTGCCTCGTTTGTACCCATGTTCCAGCAGGAATTTTGACAATCGCTCATACCATGCTCTAGGTGCTTGTTTGAGACCATAAAGAGCCTTGTCAAGTTTATATACATGATCAGGTGACTCTTTGCTTTCAAAACCTGGAGGTTGTTTGACAAATACATCTTCCTTCAAATATCCATTGAGAAAGGCACTCTTAACATCCATCTGATGGAGAGTGAATTCCATATATGCAGCAAATGCTATAAGTAGTCTGATTGCCTCCAATCTTGCCACAGGAGCAAAGGTCTCATCATAGTCAATTTCTTGTAACAGTCTTGCTTTAGTCTTGAGTATACCCTTGAACAACTAGTCTTGCTTTATTTCTTGTAACAGTTCCATCCTCATCGAGCTTGTTCCTGAAGACCCACTTCGTGCCAATCACTGATCTGTTTAGTGGCCTGGGTACCAAGTGCCATACTTGACTTCTTTCAAACTAATTCAACTCCTCTTGCATGGCATTTACCCAATCAACATCTTGTAGGTCTTCACCAATGTTCTTTGGTTCTATTAAGGATAGGAAGGCATCAAACACACACAGATTTTTCAAGGAAGCTCTTGTTTTGATTTTGGATGACAAATCTGTTATGATGTTCTCAAGAGGGTGAGAACTCTGATATCTGTGTGGTTTGAGTACTAGTAGTTCACTTCAGGATAGTTCCATGTTGTTTTGTTATTGTGGAACAGGATCAGGGCCAAGATTCACATGTTGAGTTCCCCCTGTCATATTGCTTGGGGTAGTTGGACCTGGTCCATCACCTGTTCCATCTTCCATGGCTGCTTCAATGTGTTCACTGCTTCTCACCAGTCCAAGCTCCTCATCTTCTGGTTCCTGTCTCTCAGAAAGAGTGTTAGTTTCATCAAAGACAACATGCACACTCTCTTCTACACACATAGTTCTTTTATTGTACACTTTATAGGCTTTACTATGTGATGAATATCCCAAGAATACTCCCTCGTCACTTCTGGGATCAAATTTACCTAAGGAATCTTTGCCATTATTGTGCACATAGCATTTACATCCGAAAGCCCTAAGATGGGATATGTTGGGCTTTCTCCCTTTAAGTAATTCATAAGGAGTCTTCTCTACCAGTGGCCTGGTCATACATCTATTGACTATATAGCAAGAAGTGTTTATTGCTTCTGCCCAGAAGTTGTGTGGTAGTTTGCTAGAAAGAAGCATGGTTCTTGCCATGTCTTCAAGAGTTCTATTCTTTCTTTCCACAACCCCATTTTGCTGTGGGGTTCTAGGGGCAGAAAAGTTGTGATTGATACCATGTTCATCACAGAACTCAGCAAACTTAGCATTTTCAAATTCAGTACCATGGTCAGATCTTATTGATGCTAGTTCATGTCCTAACTGATTTTGAGTTTTCTTAACAAATGTGATGAACATATCAAATGCTTCATCCTTAGATGCCAGAAATAAGGTCCACGTGAACCTTGAGTAATCATCAACTAACACCATCACATATTTCTTACCACCTCTGCTCAGAGTTCTCATTGGACCACACAGATCCAGATGAACCAGTTCCAACGTCCTGGTGGTACTGACTATTTTCTTACTTTTGAATGAGGATCTTACATGCTTCCCCTTTGCACATGCCTCACAAACTTTGTCTTCCTTGAACTTAATGTTAGGGAGTCCCACCACTAAGTCCTTAGAGACTAATTTGTTAAGCTGATTTAGACTTGCATGTCCAAGTCGTTTGTGCCAAAGGAGGGGATCACTGTCCAAAACACTTAAGCAAGTGAGTTCATTTTCAGACAGTGTGGACAAGTCTATGACATATATATTATTCATTCTCTTTCCCTGCAAGTCAATCTTGTCAGTAAGCAAGTTAATCACAAAACATTTTGTAGAAGTGAAAGCAACTAGGTTACCTCTGCCACACAATTGTGACACACTAATCAAGCTATATTTCAAGCCATCTATCAAGTACACATGTTCGATGGAACGTGTGTCATCCTTACCTACTTTGCCAACCCCTATAATTTCACCTTTCTTTCCATTTCCAAAGGAGACATTTCCTCCTTTGAGGTTTTCAAGTGAAAGGAATTGTTCCTTGTTCCCCGTCATATGCTTTGAGCAGCCACTATCCCAAAACCAAATTTGGCTGCTTTCTCTCACTTGTACCTACAAAATAAAATCATGGGTTAGTTTTAAGAACCCAAACTAANGCTTTTGGGATCCCACTTGGGCAATTGACTCCCAAAACCAAGCCCTCTCCGGTTGCTACTATGATTCTCTTGAATCCATGTCAAGGCATCAGAGGATTTATTCCATTTACAGGTTCTATCTAATTTTGACTTTGCCAAGCTCTTCTTTGAGTGATCTTATCTGTTCATCCTTGGCGTATATTTTATCTTTTAGTTTTCCCAAATTTTCCTCTAACATGACATGAGAGTGATCAACAACCTTTTTACTAGATCCTAATCTCAGTTTTAAGTTTTCAGATTTTAATTCTAGAATCTCAGTCTCAAATGGATGAACCTGGTTCAACAGGACAGTGTTTTTCTTTTCAGATTCACTGACTCTGATTTTCAGGTTCATGCACTTTTCTTTTAGCATTGCATATTCTTTAGAGAGTTGATCATTATCTTTGGATGTTTCCTCAGAATCATCTATGAAATCAAGTAGCAACTCAGAGAGTTTTTCCTTAGATAGGAACTTTATTTTGTTTTTAAGATGGGAAATACTTACCTGTGGTTCTTCATCAGATTCTCCAATTGCCATGAGTGCCTGATATTCAGTCTCCCCATCTTCTGATTCCTCATCTGAACTTTCCCCCCAAGCAGCGATCATAGCATGTGTTGTGGTCTTCTTGGGTTGGACCGGTTCCTTCTTCCTGTTCCTTCTTTCATATCTCTCCTTTTTCCATTCTTCTTCCCACTGAGGACAGTTTTTGATGAGATGGTCAGTCTTACCACATTTGTAGCATCCCTCGTTGGTTGGCCTTTCTGGAG
>ML299748.1:77462-88881 GCA_005239495.1 Nicotiana undulata | reverse complement strand
TCTTTCCAAAATAACCACAGTAATATTTAACAACAAAATAACAAAGCCAACTAGTCATAGAAACAATAATGAACAAAGAACAATTAAGACAAACATCAATTAAGTTGGGAACGTGAAAGAGATCATGTTTATCAGGCAAATTGGGTGGTGCATAGATACTCGTCACCTCACCTATACACAACGCTCATGCATTTCACATAGCAAACAAGTGGGGATTCCTATTCCCTCAAGTCAAAGTTAGACTAAACACTTACCTCAATTTCGCAGGCCACTCACTGCTCAATTACAACTTTTCCTTTAGAATCTTGCTCTAACTTGCTCGAATCTAATCATAATTAACTCAATATCATTAATGAAGGCTAAAGGAACTAACTTTATTGAAAATTACAATTTTTCCAAAGTTTTCTAAAAAAAGTGAAAACCCGACCCCGGACCCGCTTGGTCTAAACTCGGGATTCGGACCAAATTACGTTTACCCATTCACCCACGAACCCAAATATACAATAAATTTTGAAATCCGACCTCAATTCGAGGTAAAAATTCAATTTTTACAAAATTCCCTAATTCTACCCAAACCCTCAATTTTTACCATGAAAATTCTTAGTTTTTGATTTAAAAGTGATGAAAAACAATGAGTAATTGAAAGAGTAAAGTTTAAAATTGATTAACTATGACTTGGGGATGATATTTGGTGAAAAAACTTGTTCCTAGGGCTGTGGGGTTCAAAACTTTGAAGAAGAAGAAGTCTGCCTGTTTTATATATATTTTTCTGCCAGTTATTTTGCCTCTTTTATCGTGTTAAACGATCCTGAAACTCGATTTTTATGTCACCAATGGATTCCTTGTAAAATTCTAATCAAGTTAGGCTTTTTAATCACTCAATTTGACCTTATAATGAAGGAGATATGTTGGTTTTAATATTTGCAAATAGTGCAGATTTTTAATACACCGTCAGTGGCAATTTTGTAATTAACCTGAAACATCTGGCAACCTTAGTAAAATGCCCATAAAATTCTCATACGATGTCCAAATTCGATGACTCTTTTTGTTACGGATCCGTAATTACGATACGGATCTATTACTTCATTCAAAACAGAAATCGGTCTCATTTTTTCAATATGATATCATTTATGCTTGAAGAAACGACGTCGAAGCATAAGAAAGAACGAGCGCAACACAACCCAAACCTATTTGAAACTCACTCGAGCCCTCGGGGCTCTAAACCAAACATGCACACAAGTCTAAAAGCATCATACGGACTTGATCGTGCGATCAAATCATGAAAATAACATGTAAAACTATGAATTAAACCTCAAAACTCATTATTTTTCTCAAGAACACTTAAAGTTCACTATTTATCAACCGGACATCTGAATCACGTCAAATAAATTCCAATTCTCGCCAAATTTCGCAGACAAGGCTTAAATATCATAACAAACATGTATCGAGCTCCGGAACCAAAATACGGGCCCGATACCAACGGTTTCAAACGTTAATTTATTTCTTTATTTCATTAATAATTCAGCAAAATAATTTCTTTCAAAAATTGATTTCTAAGGCTTGGGACCTCGTAATTCAATTCCGGGCATACGCCCAAGTCCCATATTTTACTGCGGACCTCTCAAGATCGTCAAAACACAGATCCGAGTCTGTTTACTCAAAATGTTGACTCAAGTCAACTAAAACCAAAATTTTAATTCTAAAAATTATTTTTCTTATATTATCACATAAAAAGCTTACCGGTTTCACGCCCGGACTGTGCACGCAAATCGAGGAATACAAAATTAATCTTTATGGGCTATTAAGCCTAGAACGGAGTCTAACTTCATAAAATGACCTCTTGAGTTATCACAAAAGCAGATGTTGTGCAATATCTAGCCTTGGCTTACAGCCAGCTAGAACAATGAATATCACAAGTAGCAGAGAAGAACATATAGCTTTTAGAGTGTAAGTGAGTTTGTGAACCAATGTTCGTCTCTTGAAGTGGGAATAAAGGAGAGTATATACAGTAGTTAAGAGAAAAACAGAATAAGGTAAAGGAAATCAATCACTCAGCAATTAAAGAAGCCACAAAATCAATTATGCACAAAATCAACGTAGTCTTCCCTTATTTAAGGGTAATTACCCAACGGTAAAGGGCATAGTATATTTAAGGAAAGAAAATAAAGTCAGACATTAAGTAGAGATTGAGTAATTAGGGGTAAATAAACAGGATTTCAATTAAGGAAACAATCATGAAGAATCAGTAGATATCACAGGTAGTTAAATAAGGTAGGAAAATAATTAAAGTCGTAAAAATAGGAAAATAATCAAGAATCAACACATAGTTTTAACATAGCAAATCAGTAAATCAAGATTCAAAATAGTACTGATTTAAGGGGAGAGAAAAATAAACAAGTAGGTTAAATACAATTTCATAAACACACAGAAATCAGTCGAGAAATTGAATCAGAAACCCTAATAGAGCTGAACTAGGGTAGAAAATAACAAGACATTAAATTAGACTAAGGAGAAATCATGAGAGTCAAACACAGAACGAAACATTGCACAAGTAACACAAAGAACTCAGAATCGAAGCAAAATATAAGAAAATTAGGGCTTTAGCATAAATCGGCTAGGGTTAGGGCAAACTCAACATAAATCGATCAAAAGCACATAAGAACAGGAGATTAAACATTCAAAATCGGAAAACTTTTGGAGAATATGATTTTTAGTAAACCCTAGCTTTAGGAAAACGGAAAATCACTTGAAAAACTAGAAACCTTTCAAGGAAAGATGTGAGATAGGTTCGATTTATCTCAAAAATTAGGGTTTTTAGAAGTAAAACAGAAATGAGAACATAGACTTAGGAGTTCATGGATTTAAGACGAAAATAAAAAGTTCTTACTCATAGATCGAGCCAAATGGCCTGAAACAGGCGAGAAAAACCCAAAGGTTTAACAGCCTTGCCCTGGTCCCTTGAGAATCTCCTCAAGGACCTTGGAGATGGAGTTACCAAGCGTAAAAGGGGCCATTAGAGGCCTGAGGTGGTGAAGAACCACCATAGGAAGACAGTAGATGAGTGATGGCGGGGGGAAATTAGGGTTAAAGTTAGAGAGCGTTTGAGAGACGGAGAGGAGAGTGACGACAGGGAAAGGGGTGAGAATAAATAGGGTTAGAGGGGGGTATATTGGTTTAATTAAGGTAAGGGAATCCTGGACCGTTGATAAAAAATGATCAACGACCAGGATTGGTCGAAGGGTTTGGGTCGGGCAAGTAGGGTATTGGGCCTGGGTCTTTTGGGATAATTTTATAAGGTATTGGGTTGGTAGATTTAGGCTACAATTGAAATTAAAAGAGTTGTTTGTTAAATACCCAAAACAATTGAATAAAATTAATTTATAAAATAATTAACTAATTATAAAAATAATTTTCATGCATAGAAATATTTTAAAAATAATTATTTAGTATTTTAAAAATATAATGGACCAATTTCTGATAAAATAATGCAATAATGTATGCATGGGCTATAATTGCAAAGCCATTGCAATTACAACCAAAAAGTGCCAATTTGGCTATTTATGAAATAATATGGGCTTAATAGGACCATAAATAGTAATATTAAATCAAGAAATATTTTGAAATCATTTGTGATGTAATTTTATAATTATTTATTAAAAGTAAAACACTAGGCAAATTAATTTAGAAATTGTGGGGAAAAAAATACCAATTGATGTTGATGCATGATTTTGGAGATATATATGCATTTTAAAATTATTTTAGCAAAATTTGGGTATCAACACCTACAATGTTGTATAGGGCTGAGTGTTGGCCAGTCAAGAACTCCCATGTTCAGCGGATGAAAATAGCAGAAGTGAGAATGCTAAGATGGATGTGTGGGCATACCAGAAAATATAATATTAGGAACGAAGTTATTCGGGACAAAGTGGGAGTGGTCCCCGTGGTGGACAAGATGCGGGAGTTGAGGCTAAGATAGTTCAGGCAATAGAGAAGGAGTACGGGTGTTCCTATTAGGAGGTGTGAGAGGCTGGTCGTGGCGGGGCTGATAGGGGTAGAGCAAGGTGAAGAAGTATTGTGGAGAGGTGATTAGGCAGTATACGGCACTACTTCAACTCATTGAGGACATGCCCCGGGATAGAAGGGTGTGGATGTCGAAGATTAGGGTAGTTGACTAGTAGATAGTCGATAATTTCCTGTTCTTTTTAGTAGTATTAATAGCTCCCTTATTTTTTTTCCGTATTCTTTGACCCCTAGTATTGCTTATTGTTTTGTTCGCTCTGTGTATCGTATTTTCCAATCTGTTACTATTTGATGTTATTTTATCTTTTACATGTTGTTGTTGTTACTGTAGTTATCTTTCCCCCTTTTCCTTATCGTCCTTTGTCCCCCTATTCTTTCGTTTTTCTTCGTCTTCTTCCTTTATCTCTTTTCACTTTTTCTTGAGCCGAGGGTTTATCATAAACAACCTCTCTACCTCGCCAGGTAGGGGGTACGATCTGTGTACACATTACCCTCCCAGATCCTACTTGTGGGATTGTACTGGGCATGTTATTATTTTTTATTCTTTTTACTTTTTGTCTTTTCTATTCCTTTTTAGTTACTCAAGCAAATTGCTTTCACGCGTATGTTTTGAGTGATATGCACACACTATTTCCACGTCACACATATTGTTGCCACATAGGCTCGGTGAAGGGTCAAAGGTGTTTATTCATACTCATTCTCTTGAGTTGAGGTGTTAAATTGGAATATTCCTAAGTTCATATACCGGGATAGCAAAGCGATGTAAGTTTAAGTGACTACAAGGTTATTCTTTAAATAATTTTAAAAAATTGAATGTACTTTATATAGTGCTCTTAAAATCACCTACATGTTTCCATTTTTACCCTTTTCAGCAAGATCATAAGGGTCTTTCCGGAAAAGAAAAGAATTAGAACTAACTACGTTCATTAGTCATACATAAGCGGCGTAATGGTTTCCTGGCCACTTAGACTTGTAGGGCTTTTTAAAGCCGATACACGAACTTTGAATTTTCCCATTTGAACACTCAAATTTGACGGAATGAGTACAAATAAATACATCCAGTAGTGCATGTATATCAATTGCGCTTACATGTACAACACGTCATATACTACACTACTTATTACTTGCATGTGTTATTTGTGGGTCCTATTCTTAAATACTAAATAAGCAAAAAAGAAGTTACAAATTAAAAAAAGAAAAAAGAAAGAGAGAAAAAGACATGTCATCTCCGTTCACCCGCCTCTCCCATCTTCTCCATTCACCCACCTCCATTCCTTTGCTTATTTTTGTTCTTCTTCTTTTTCCTTTCTCTAGTGTTCTTTCTCTCTCTTATTTCTAAATCAAATTTACAACCCCACTAATTTTACAAGCTAATTTATAGCAACATTGTAAAATACATGAAATCATGCACCCTCAAATAACCATTAAAAAAAGTATGAAAAAGAAAAAAGAAACATAAATTGATGGAAAGGAAGAACATGTAAAAACCTGACAAATCAAACCGCCAAGAATATATTTCCAATTCTCAGCAAGAAGATTGATCTCTGTTGTTACCTCCGCACAAAATCTCTTCCACAACTGTTTCCATAACAACAACAACAACAACACAATCAGGGGAAAAAGGATCTCCAGAAATCCAAATTAATTAAGAAACTTCCAGAAGCAAAAAGAGAGAACAAATAAAAAACGAACATTTGAAGCCTCGCGACCAATATAAAACGGCATATCTTTATCTATACCAACCCGTGCCATATTACATCACAAACCAACCATAGTGGTCAACATCTTTCAACCAAACCCCCCTTTACTTCGAAACAAATTTAAGACCTCATTTTCCTTTTTTTTGTTCTCTTTCTGAAATAATTTAACCCGATTATCGAATGGAAACCAAAAAATTCCTGCTAACCCGAATTAACGAATCGAAGGATGATAACCGTCCGATCTCGAAAACCTTATTTCGGNGGGGGGGGGGGGGGGTGTGGGGAAGTGTGGCCTGATTTATTTTCTTTCTTTTTAATTTGTTTTTTTTTTGTTTTAGATTTTTTTAAATCAAAACTATCGTAGTCAGGCGCGTAATTGTCGTGACTTGCACCCACCTTGTCCACATCATCTCTATCACTGTTAGGGATGGGCATATATCGGGTATAACCGATAGCCCGAACCGAAAAAAGCTTATTTGGGTATCGATATGGGGTTATTGGGTTAACGTTTCGGAAACAGTTTTATATTTTTTCACTATTGGGTTATCGGTTCGGACCACGGTTTGCCCAATTTCTTAACGGGTTAACCGATAACCCAATAAGATTTAATAAAACTAGGATTTTACCGTTAAGTATATAAATATATCTATGGCCTCATTCTCTCTTTTTTCCCAATTTTCCCAGCCACATTCAAGATTGAAGTTTCAATGTTCACTCTTCAGACTCTCTAATTCAATTCTTGAACAGTTCTTCTTCAAAATTCATAGTACAACCACATTCTTAGAATCTTAGCGTAAGTTTGTATTCCAAAATTACTTTTTTGTTAAGAACAAATTTCGTTCCTTTATTTTGAGTTTTACAGTAGAGTTCGATAATAAAAATATAGGATTTTTTATTGTTTTCGATTCTTTATTTTGTGCTCATGTTTTCGTACTATGTTTGAACTTGTTAATTTTAATGTGAAATTGCTACTACTTTGTATTGTTATTAATGTATTTGGACAACTGTTGTTGAAGAATTAACGTTATTTTAGTTGTGTTTGGACAACTTTTGAATTACTAGTACTCTTGTTGCTCTTGCTAAAATTGGACTCCAGGAAATGACATTATCTCTTGATTATCGTTTGGCGGGAAACCTAAAAATTGTAATTTATGTTTCTGTTAACTAATATATTTGAGTGAATTGGAGATGGAATGCTTGTGGAGTTGTAATATCAATTTTTGAGATTGCACCGTTCATGAATTTGTCAAAATGAAAGTGGCTAGAACGCAGAAGTGGGTAGTATACTATATGTGAATTCTTCTCTTTTTTGCTTAACCCGAGTGAATTCTCTTCTCTTTTTTGCTTAACTCTAGATTGAGTTATCTTATCGGGTAAATCGATAACCGAACCGATAATGATTGATAACCGATTAATCGATAACCGATAACTAATATCTTATCGGTTTGGTTATCAGTTTATCATATTTGCAAAACCGATATACTAAACCGATAATATTCATAACTGAACTGAACCGATCGATGCCCACCCCTAATCACTGCCACATGTGCATGATCAACTGTCAAATATGTTTATTAGTTATCGGATATGTGAGTTTGAGTGTTCAAATAAAAATAATGTAAGTTTGTATATCGGATTTAAAATTCAGTACAAGTTTAAGTGGCCACAAGGCCACTTCACCTGCATAAGCAAGTAAAGAAGATAATTCTCTACTCATTTTTATTTCATTTACATTTGTCTCGTCTTGTCTCATATTAGGTTTTCACTTTAAAATTTTAAACTCTTCTTATTATTTAATTATTTATTATAATATTATTTGTATATGTTTAACGTATCATTTAGAAGACAAAAGTAAAATATTAATTTGTCAAATTAAGTGGTTAATGTAAATAGTTATATACTTATAAAATTTTGGGGAATGTTGAAAGGAAATAAATGAGGGTATATTAGAAATTGCAAAAAAAGACAAAAATTTCAGAGATATACTTCACATGTATTACGGCTTTGTATTGTCAATTTTAATCTTAAAATAATTTCATTATTTAACTGAAAATCGTCAAATAATAAATTGTGTCTTTTCTCCTTTGTTTTATTTTTCACCTTCCAAAAAAAAAAAAAAGGTTCTCAAGAACCATAATACATCAATATTTTAAATCAACCCCAAGAGAACCATATTTTCTTTATTCTTCATTTGGTTACGCCGTTAGGACCAAGAATCCACAAACCCGAACTCAGCTCACCCGACCCGATATATTTGGAACCGGACTTTCTTCAGATTCTCAGAGCCCTTCTTCTTCCTCTCGCTACTCTGAAACAGTTGCAGAAAACACAACAGTAATGTCTCATCAAACTTCCCCTTATATCACTACTAAATCTAACTCTAACCCCATTTCTACTCCCAATTTCAATTCAATTCCAAACCCTAACCCTAACCCTATTCCCAATTCCGATTCAATCCCAAATCGTTCTCCTATCCTCTCTACCCCCAGGAAGAAAAGAACAAAGAGTTCCGAATTTTCGACCAGAAACCTCAATTCTGACGTTGTTAGTAGCTCAAGTGCAAGAATACAAGCTGTTTCTGATGAGATTATTAGTATAAACAAAGAGTCAACTTCTGAGGCCTTAATTGCATTAACTGCTGGTTTTCCAGCTGACGTGTTAACTGATGATGAAATTGAAGCTGGGGTTGTTTCTGTAGTTGGTGGGATAGAACAGCTTAATTACATTTTAATCAGAAATCATATTATCACAAAATGGCGTGCAAATGTGTCGAATTGGGTGACAAAAGATATGTTTCTTGATGTTATACCTAAACATTTTTATGGGTTATTGGATTCTGCTTATAACTATTTGGTATCACGTGGGTATGTTAATTTTGGGGTTGCGCCGGCCATTAAGGAGAGGATTTTAGCTGAGCCAAGTAAGGGTAGAGTGATTGTTATCGGGGCAGGACTTGCTGGGTTGGCAGCTGCGAGGCAGCTGATGTCTTTTGGCTTTAAGGTTATTGTTTTGGAGGGAAGAAAGCGTGCAGGCGGAAGGGTGTATACGAAAAAGATGGAAGGAGGAAATAAGGTGGCAGCTGCTGATTTAGGAGGGAGTGTTTTGACCGGTACTCTAGGGAATCCGCTTGGTATCTTGGCACAGCAGTTATCGTATACTCTTCATAAGGTGAGAGGGGAATGTCCGCTCTATCGTGCTAATGGAAAGCCAGTAGACACGGATTTGGATCAAAAGGTGGAGGCTGCTTATAACAGGCTTTTGGATAAGGCAAGCAAGTTCAGGCGAGAAGTTTCTCAGGATGTTTCTCTTGGAGCGGCATTGGAGACTTTCCGAGAGGTTTTGGGTGATGCGGTGAATGATGAGGAGATGAGCTTGTTTAACTGGCATCTGGCGAATCTGGAATATGCAAATGCAGGTTTGCTTTCTAATCTTTCCTTGGCATTTTGGGACCAAGATGACATCTATGATATGGGAGGGGATCACTGCTTTTCGCCCGGTGGAAATGGAAGATTAATTCAGGCACTGGCTGAAAATGTTCCAATTATTTTTGGAAAAACTGTGCATTCCATTCGTTATGGTAGTGAAGGTGTGCAAGTTGTTGCTGGGGGCCAAGTATTCGAGGGAGATATGGCATTGTGCACCGTTCCTCTTGGAGTGTTGAAGAGTGGTTCCATCAAGTTCATCCCAGAATTGCCTCAACGGAAGTTGGATGCAATAAAAAGATTGGGGTTTGGATTGTTAAATAAGGTTGCGATGCTTTTCCCATATGTGTTTTGGGACACCAATGTTGATATGTTTGGTCATGTTGTTGATGATTCTACTAGTCGGGGAGAATTCTTTCTGTTCTTTAGCTATGCAACAGTTGCTGGTGGGCCCTTACTGTTAGCTTTAGTCGCTGGAGAAGCTGCACACAAGTTTGAGATCATGCCCCCTACTGATGCAGTGACGAAAGTTCTTCATATTTTAAGAGGTAAAAGACATGTTCCACGGTAACTTTGCTTTCTATATACCAAAGTCTTATTCTTCTTCTCTTTTTCTTAAGGTAGTGAGCAGAAAAATAAGAAAGAATTTCTTTAGGAGTGGATTCATCTTATCTTGGTCTAGAGTTAAGCTATTGAAAGAGTATCAGTGCCATGACCATTTCATATTCAGTGAGTTTCATTTGAAGCATTTATCTATCGTATTGTTTGAGACTTGAGAAGCTCTGGAATATAAAGCACCTGCATAGATAGCCATAATCCCCACTTGTATCAGTAGTATAATAAAGTTCTTGTTTTACATATTTTGTTATATGATATTATATAGTAATGAAAATTTTGGGAAGAATTATCTCGTTTTGAGATGACAATTTCAAGGAAAAGTAGATAATGGAATTTTGACAAAGGGTGTTTATGTGTATACTGCTTTAAGAACTAGCCTGTGTGTACCTTTCAGCAAAGAAAGAGAGCTTATAGTATTTAAATTAGATAAGAAAATAGATAACCCCTACACGGTAATGTTGCTTTGTTCAACTTCCAGTCTCTTCCTAAAACAGGGGAACACTAGACAAACATATTGGGAGAAGAGAGAAATCTTTAGTTTTACCTCTTAAAGACTCGTACAGCATTTCTCGTCTCAAGTCTATACTTTAGAGTTGATTTCATCGCCTGCCATTTTATTTTGCTGCTGAGTAGGCATACATAAAACTTAGTGTCCTCTTCAAAGTTTCTGGTTCATGATGCGAGATTTTGGGCATTATGATCAGGTATATATGAACCAAAAGGAATTGAAGTCCCAGAGCCCATCCAAACTGTCTGTACAAGATGGGGTAGTGATCCGTTCAGCTTTGGTTCCTACTCAAATGTTGCAGTGGGGGCATCAGGAGACGACTATGACATTTTAGCAGAAACTGTGGGGGAAGGAAGACTTTTCTTTGCTGGTGAGGCCACTACTAGGCGCTATCCAGCCACTATGCATGGAGCATTTCTTACTGGGCTTAGAGAAGCTGCAAACATGGCCCATCACACTAGTGTTAGAGCATCGCGTTTGAAGGTTGAGAAAAAACCATCAAAGAACGCTTATTCTTATGCTTCTCTTCTTGCGGATTTATTTAGGGAGCCAGACTTGGAATTTGGCAGCTTTTCTGTAATTTTTGCTGGAAAGCGATCTGATGTTAAGTCAGCAGCAATTTTGAGGGTTACTTTTAATGGATCACAAAAGACAAATCATGATGCGACAAGGACTGAGCAACATCATTCTAACAAGTCACTTTTTCAGCAGCTTCAGTCCCATTTTAATAACCAGCAAGAGCTTCATGTTTATACCCTGTTATCCAAGAAGCAAGCCCTAGAACTCAGAGAGGTCAGAGGTGGTGATGAGGTGAGGCTGAATTTCCTCTCTGAGAAGCTTGGGGTAAAATTGGTTGGTAGAAAAGGTTTGGGGTCATCCGCCGATTCGATAATTGCTTCAATTAAGGCTGAGAGGGGCAAGCGCAAACCTGGATCCAGTTATCTTACCCTTAAATCCGGTCGGTGTTATCTTTTTTACTCTCCTTCTCTCTCTCTCTCTCATATATACACTGTACACACATACACTGACACACATACACACACACACATTATATGTTTATGTGTGTGTGTATGCGTATGTCACCTTACCCTTTCTCTCTCTATGTATGTGTGGGGGAGGGGGGGGGGGGGGGGGGGGGCCCCCTTTTTTTT
>ML299748.1:51966-77399 GCA_005239495.1 Nicotiana undulata | reverse complement strand
CCCCTTTCCCCTTTCCCTTTTGTGGTGGGGGGGGGGGGGGGGGGGGGGGGGGGAGTGTGTGCCGCTTTGTTTATTTCTCTTTTTGCAGATGTGGCATATATCATTCTTGAGCCTAATATTTTTATTTTGTGCTTAATAAGGTGTTGCAAAGTCAAGAGCAACCACTCTCAAGCAAAAAATAATCAGGTACGAGTCGTTTCCTCTCTCTTAGCTTCCTCTTTCCTATTTTCTTCCTCTAGTTTTCAGTATTTTCATGGATTCCCTTTTAAATTTGTTTCTCAGAAAGGCTAAAATAGTTGGCAGAGGCAGTGGAACCACTTTATCTGCTGGGGATATCAGAACTAATGTAGTCGGCAGCAGCTTTAGCTCTATGCCTCCGGCAAATAAGAATTTGGCGTCTCTACCGGCTCGCGATAAGGGACCTGCACTTCCTCCAAGTTCGCATATTCTCGTGAATGACAACATTGGGTCTAAACCACCGGGTAGCAGTTATGGATCTGCGCTTCCAAATTCAAGCATTGGTGATAAGTCTGGGGTTGGTATCACTGGTTCTACCCCTCCAAATCCTAGTGTTGGAGGAATAATATTGGCTAATGATAGTGGCTCTATCCATGCTTCAAATACTTATCAAGATACCACAGCTACATGTGCTTCGGATCCAAGCGCAAATTCTGGTTGTTGGTAAAAAAAAACATGGATGTTGTGGGAGTAGAAACATTGCATTACTTGGCTCTTCTATGGTAATTATCTTTATGCCATCTTTTCTCTTTGCTCATTTTGAATCTTACAGTGGGCATCATTATATTCTACAAGTATACTCTTCTTAGTCCATGTCATAGCAAATTAGCATTGTTAATAACTGTAATATCTTTTGTATGATTGGTGTTATAATAGCTTCTATCTTAAAAAGCACCCAGATTTATGCCAGTGCGAAAAACTTACAGTTAACATAGATCTGATTTTCGACCTTGATGTTGTGGCTTGCAGGTAATTGGGATCTAGTTATAGGTGACGACGCTTAGCAGCAGCTAAGGATGCTATCTTCAGCTCCACTTTTTTGCCCCCTACTCATCATCTTCAACTGTACATGTTTCATATCTCAGATCAGTGGGTTAAAACCAGTGGAAGCAAGAACTCCGTTGATTTATATCTAGGCATTCATTGGCCTTGTAATCCCCTTGTATATATCAGTTTTAGGAAGTTAGTATAGGAATTCTGGAATTGTGAGGTGCCAATTTCTTGGTGGAGCTCTCTCTCTCTCTTGTCCGAGTAAGGGGCAACAACAACAACAAACCCAGTATGTTCCACCAGGTGGGGGTTGGGGAGGGTAGTCTAGTTTGTACGCAGAAAACGAAAAAAACAATATCGATCCATAAAATGTACATATACCATATTTTTACAATATTAGGTCTTTTTTGTACTACTAAATCACCCTAAGGATATCAACTGATATCCCTCGTAAAAAGTGAGATTTGTAAATTGTAATCTTAGAAATAAGATAAATTACTTGTTATAACGGAGAAATTTGATTTGATATTGTAAAATCAATCTCTTTTTGAACTTAAAAAAGAGGAAGTCAAGGAGTAGCATAAGAAGAAGAAACTTAATATCCCAAAATCCCATTCCTTAGTTCTTCAGATGACACACAAGAACAACTTGTCCAAAAGAACTTTAATGACATATGGTTTTAAATAATTTACTTATCAAAGGCTGCAATAGTGACTGCTCGACATTAGATCATACCATTGTTACCCCGAAGCAATCCTTTTCTTGTTGTGGGACTAAATGCTACAACCAATCGCTAGCTTCCTATAACCAGCCGGACAATAAGCTCAATTCTTTCACAACATGAGGGGCGGGTTTGCACAGCTGAATGGCGTAGGTGCATAAGAGTAGTTCGTGCCACAACCATATTGTTGCACATGTTACACCAATTATTTGACGCCGATATATAATAATTATGATAAATCAAGTTAAAAGATCACCCTATTGTGACTTCAGTTGGATGGAATTGCAGCTCATTGCAGTGGAAAAAATGCAATATAAATTGGAAGTCTGGTGGTTTACCTTAGATGCAAGTTCAAGTGAGGTCACATGCAAAAGGAATTCCGGTTCATTGAACTGCTCCTATATACTTCAAGAAAATATTATGTGCAAAATTGTACACATTGCAGCTACTTGTGTGGAAATGTTAAGTTCTATAAGCGGATTTACATCAGCTTAATTTACACCTGACCTTTGACTACTGGGCCAATCCCTTGAGATTACAAAAATAAAAAAACCTGGTGTAATCCCACAAGTGGAGTCTGGGGAGGTACCGTGTACGCAAACCTTACCCCTACCGTGAAGGAAGAAAGATTGTTTCCGATAGACCCTCAGCTCACGAGAGATGAAAAGAAAAGCTCACGAGAGATGAAAAGAAAAGCAGTAGCACCAAGGCCAATCCCTTGAGATTGATGGGCAAAATACATGGGTAAGAGTTTTGATTAATGGCATAAGCTGCTTGTGGATTTAGGGTTTTTCTTATCAATTTGAACTATGAAGCTGACAGCCAAACAACGATCCGGAGAATAAACTAAAAGCAATTTACAGAGATAGATTCCTCAAGGTACAAAGACAATTGGATTGTATTGTAGATTCAAGCTTCTTTTTCCCTTCTCTTTCCAACACTATGATGATCTCTCACTTTTATATTTCTTGTTTTAGTACAAAGATTCATCAAACATGGTACTAAGTGAAGTCGCTTCCAAAGAAAAAGGATAGTTTCAGGTTCAAAGCTCAAGCTAAAGCCCTTTACTTTTAATTATCTTCTCCAGGACCAGCATTATGATTGCCCGTCCTCCCGACCACTCTTCATGTTTTGCTTCTCTTTCAACCTAAACTCCTTATAGTTAATTTTCTGATACAGACAGAATTTGATCAAGGGACATGTTTTTATTTACCTGCACTTGTAGCTCATCGGCGGTTTGACCTGACAATGAAAACTCTTCATCTTTGTCGTCTCGAGCAAGAGCTGGCATCTGGCTTTGAGAGCGCATCATTAGAACAGGTCACAGATTGCTCATCTTTGTCTGACAAAGATGCTTCATTTTTGGCTGGTTTAGATTCTATCGACTCCAACTGAGACCACTTGAAGCTACTAGCTTTTTCTTTTGCCGACCTGAAAACATTTGAAATATAACCAACATTCCTGTCACCGTCTTGTTCAGGACCTGTATTATGACCCCAAGTAGCAGGATTCCAAGAGATAGTTCTCCCTATCCGGAAACTTGAACTTGGTCTACTCATAAATCCTCTTCTTGACTGCTTCTCCGACATGACAGCTAGAGAATGTCTGAGATCTTTAATCATTTCATTAGCAATTGGAAAGCCAGACTCTTTCATTGACCTGACAATGATGATAGAATCCTCTGAATCTGCTGTGTGCAAAGTCACTTGACGAGATTTCTCCTCAGCATTGTTATTGAGATTAATAAGGTTAGGCACTGCATTCTGGGTATGCTGTTGAATGTAGATAAGCCCCGCCGCAGGCTCGTTTGCTATGAACTTTATCATGTCGGCCAAGGATTCGGTTATCTCTACAAAGCCATCCACTGTGGAGAATTCATGCATTTTCTTGAAGGCCAAATGTTCATCATCACTAACGGTGTGAGAAAACAATTAGCCAGGTATACGTTGAACTTAAAATAAACAAAGCTAATTAGTTCAAACACAGCATTCTCAGGAAAACATTGACACCAATTCATAAGCAACAAAAGAATAACAACCTTAGTTTAGATTACATATATAACCACCCTCATCACCATCCTTCCTAACAATTGAATTTAGTACATTATGTACAAACTGGTGTTATGTGTAATCTTTGACCAGATTCCTCAAAATCAAACACTTCGTGATGCACGCTACTTTGACGTCATCAGAAACTTAAGAAGAAGTACAGCCAGTCGGCAATTTTAGTTCAGTGGTTTAAAAGATTAATTTGAATGCTGAAGCCCATTACCCCAGAGGTATTTCACAATTCAAAATATCCAGAAAACAACAGAACTTCAAAAATTAAAGAGTAAAAAGTAGTAAATGCTTCTCGATGTCATCGTATGCTTGTTTGAGATATCAAAGTAAAAAAGAGTTAAATTATAATTATTCCTCGCAATCTTAGCTTATGTTACTGGATTGCTTTTTTTTATTTATGATTCTATCAGTCACTGAGGTATTTGTATATATTGGTTCAAGTGCCATGTGTTTGTTCTACCAAAGAACCAGATAGGAGGCCTCTATTTTTTGTCTAACCAGCAATAGGCAATAAATTTATAACACATTACAGGTAATGTTTTTCTAGGCAGGACAAGTAAATTTCTGTGAAGTTCTTTTTGAGCTGCATTTATGGACTCTATGACAAGTTAAATGATAATAAAAAGTGTATTTATTTCAGAACCATTGCTACTGCTTGCTCAACCGGCAGTTAAGGTCCGCTGTGTTCATTTCGAACAAATGAATATGGGAAACAAGTCTAATGCTTTTATTATCTTATGTAAAATAAAGACAAAACTGATTAGTTTATTCTTATGGATATCTTTCCATTTCTTAGGTTAACTTACTCAAGAGGCTACACAGGGTAATGCTAAGGACTAGAAAACAGTTCTTGTTAAATGGGCAACCAAATGGATCTGCAACTGCGATGCGATTGCTTTTCTAATCATACCTATCAGGAAAAAAAGTTTCAGAAAGTGACCCTTCATGCCGCCTTCTTGTTCCGAGCACCATTTAGAGCTCAACTACAACATCTCACATAAAAAAGTTCTTTAACCATAGAGGAAAGAGAGTAAAGAAGTTCACTTTTGCACACTTTTTATTGGAATAATAAAATAAATCATGATGGTCCAAAGTGAAGGGAAGTCTTGGCGTAACTGGTAAAGTTGCTGCCGTGTGACCAGGAGGTCACGGGTTCGAGCCGTGGAAACAGTCTCTAGCAGAAATGTAGGGTAAGGCTGCATACAATAGACCTTTGTGATCCGGCCATTCTCCGGACCTCCCGTGCATAGCGGGAGTTGGTGCACAGGACTGCCTTTATGGCCCAAAGTGATATATGGACTGTTTAAGAATTTAGCTACTGTTACCAAGCAACCGCATAATCTGTACTCAATCCATTGTTATTCATCTCTTAAGAAAATCATCAACTTGAAATTGCAGCTTCTCATGATTCCTAATTTCGTGAACAAATGTAGGAAACAAGAACTGTGCTCCATTTTACTAACAGGACTCAATTTTTTTTTCAAACTAGAAAACGTCAATTGGTCACACATGATTTTCTTAAGAAAAATAAAAGATAGAAAAAGGAGACAGTCCATTATCTCCTTTTCATTAAACATCTTACTCAGACATAGAATATGTCCACCGATAGCCAATTTAAGGTTGATAGACAATGTCACATGCTGGAAACCTATGTTGCTCAGATTCTCCAAAAATGTTGTCGCACCCGTGTCGGATCCTACAAAAATGCACTAGAGTATCTGACACGCACCTAACAACATTTTTGAAGAGTCCGAGCAACATAGCTGGAAACCAAATACAGAGGTTTCAGGTTGTGGTGGGTGGGCAAGTACCCCCAAGATTCAAGCCCTAAGAATGAAATCGCCTTTGGTAGGGAGCCGTTTACCTCCAAAATGGACAGCGAATCTGGATTAGTCGGCCCCAAAGCTGGCAAAAAAAAGATTTAAAGATAGTGAAGTGCACCTCTTAATGCAACAACAACAACAACAACCCAGTAAAATACCACCAGTGGGGTCTGGGGAGGGTAGAGTGTACGCAAACCATACCCCTACCCAGAGGAGGTAGAGAGGCTGTTTCCGGCAGACCCTCGGCTCAGACACAATAGATCAATTCCCGCAAATAGATCAATTCCGGGAGACCCTCACCTCTTAATACAATGCCACTAAATTATTTCTTAAAATTTCCTATATGTGTGCATGATATTTTCAATAATACATGTTAAGTTAGCAAAAATTACTGTAAATTGGAAAAGAATGAACAAAAACAAAATTACATGCAAAGTCAATAAACCTCAAATTCCCAAAATCCAAATATTCAACACAGTTCGGTCAAAAATTGTATAACCAACCAAGATTCAAAAACCCAGTTTTCAAAATCAAATCTTTAGCTAATTTTGTCTATAAAACATATACTATTAAAAAAGATAACACAATTAAAAATTTCCCATTTTCCTTACATCTGCATAGTGATAGAAGTAGTACAGTATTATTAAAAAAGATGCCATATTTGACTTACAGATCGAACTAGAAAAGATAAGTATTAACATTTGTCTTCAGATTGTGAGCTGAATTGAAGCTTTCTCCTGCTTGTTTCTGTATTTGCTTTTATGTTATTTTCCTTTTCAGGTTTATAGAATTGAAACCAAATTACCTTTTTGGGCGTGGTTTGACTGTCCAAAGCTCATAAAAATTGATTTTTATTTATAGGTAATACTTGAACAAATGATAAAAACTGGTACTTTACCTCAGTATCAATTTGTACGGACACTATTTTCTCATTAGTCCATTTCAAAAATAATAATATATTTTTATATTTAAAAATTATTTAACTTTAAATTTTTTATTTATTAATTTTAATCTTAACAAAAAACTTAATGACCAAATAAATATTATGGCCCATAAAAAAAATTTATGCCACAAAATTTCAAAAGTCTTATTGTTTTTCTTAAATTTTATAATAAATCAAACTATATTACAATAGTCCCTCGAATATACTCCTCAAATATTTTGGCCCCATAAGTTTGTCAAAAGTGATTATTTTGATTTCATCCAAATGTTTAACAAACTCTAGCCTTAAATTTAATGGAAATCGTGAGAAAAAAAATATTTAACCGTAAAAATCAGAAAAGTCAAGTGAATTCTGAGAAACTGCAACTTGGAAAACTAACATAAGAAATTCACAAAAATAACAGAAATTATATCTTAAAAATAAACTAAACAACAAAAATACATAGAAAGAAGAATAGCAGAAACTGCAAAAAATTTGCACCTCTAAATTTAATTTTTTTGTTAATAAAGTTTTTTTAAATATATGAAGAAGATCAAAAGTACTCACTTTTGGCGAACTTAATAGACCATAACTGGTGTAGGAGTATATTTAAGGACAATTTCAAATATACTCTAAAACATAAAGGACCATTTTTATTATTTTCTCATCAATTGTACTTGCTAAAAATAAATTGTCTGACTTATATGCTACTTACAGGCAAAACTTCCTAAAATATAAATGTTTTAATATTGATAAATATATAGAAAATACTTCTCAAAATATATTTGTGGTAGAAGTAGAAAATACAAATTGATAATATTTAACTTCTATTTTAGAAATAAATTCTTAAATAATGAGAAGAGTAAGCCAAAGAAAACAAAAAAGAACAAACAAAATGGTTAGTCAAAAAAGCCATTGTAATATGTTGACCCAAAAAATGAACAATTTATTTGAAGTTGTAAATTGGAATTTTCACTATAAAGAGAAAAAGGAAAATAGACATGAAGTTAGGGGTGTGCATTCGATTTATCGATTCGATATTGACCCTTATCGATAATTACTTATCGATTATCGATTTATACATATGCTTATCGTTATCGTTTCAATAAGGTTTCGATTTTTTCGATTTCAATTTATCGATATTTGGGGCTTATCGATTCGATTATCGATTACACCAATAAGAAAATTTGATATTCCTTAAGTATCAGAATAACTTAAGATAATCATAGTAACAATTGTTCCTTCTACAGATGACGGTTTCTACAAAGCATTCAAGCTTTTTTAGGCTCATTTTATTCTGTACCAAATCCATGCCGTATGATTCTTTCATATATGTTTGATATAGACTTATATCTAATCCTAGGAAACAATTTGCATGCATAGCTAGTATGTTTAAATTAAATGCCGCTATTGAAAAAATTGAACGTAACCACATTTAAGGAGGAAATAAAGGAAGAATTCTTGAATTAATAGCAAAATAGTAACCAGTAGACAGAGAAACTCGGAGAATCCTATATAAGGCTGCTATTACACTAAAGAATTTTTGCTCTCTTTTACGTTTTTTTTCCTTTGCTTGACTATTCATTTGACCAGAAAAGTGTCAGCACACTAAAAACAAACAGAACAAGTTACAAATGCTTTTACAACAATCAGAAGTCACCAACCTGCTACCAACTGATAACAAACAATCTCAAATAAAATGGACATGCTGTCAAACCCTTTAGTGACAGGCTAAAGCCACATAATCAAACAATCGCAAATAATTTTAATATACCTGCAATCAGAATGTTAAGCGCAGAACTGTTCTTATGAAAATTATGCTGGATGAACATTGAACACAATAGAGATTAGAGCGTGCAATTGGACCTGCAGCTTCTTTTCTTGCACAGAGCAATTTTAAGACACAAAACTTGACATATGCTGGAGAATTACATAAACTCCTCACGACAATGTCCAACAAGTAGAATTACACATTACACAAAAAGTTTGACATCTGCTGGAGACCATGCTGCCATGATTAAATTTAATCCAGCAAATGCAATATCATGCTACAAAGGCAAATCAGCCGAGCAATTACTTGCAAGAAAAAGCCAAATCCTCAAATAAAGTACGAATCCAATAGAATCAAAGTAAAAAGAACTAATCCACAACCACATTGAACTAAACATCACGATGAGATGAAGTAAATATTACAGTCTTAAACGAGTTGAATAAACCAAAGTAAGACAAAGTCAGCACTCCTCGCTCTTGAATCTACATATCAAAATAAAAAGTTGCATACAAGAAGCAATTGAAACTTATTTGTACATCATCACACTAATAAGGTGGAAAATGTACCAATAAAAAAAAGTTGCTCAAAAAAGAAATATGACGTGAAGTGTGAGCCTGTGAGGTCCAGAAAATATTAAACTCATGTCCATTTATTTTGTCACTTTGTTAATTATTTAGTTTGATTCATGTAGTGCTTTATGTGTTAATTGGATCACGATCTTTTCCATTTTAAACAAAGCAGCTATAAGGTATAAATAGTTCCTATCTGCAGAGATGCAATCTATAGAACAGGATTTGATGAATATCCACTGTTTCATCACAGAACATACTAAGAATTCTGGACTTGTTTTATATCAAAGCAACCTCAAGATTTCAACTTCTCGTGACTTCATCTTGTTTTCAAAAAAGTAAAATATTTTTTTTTTCTTTTTCCAATTACCTGCTGTTTAAAAATGAAAATCCTTTTCGGAAACCCTTAAAAGCAGTTCTGTTGATCTTATTTAAAGAAAAACATTCACTTTGGCTCCATTGTACCATGCTTCTCAAATTGAAAGAACTATTGTGGCATCGCTTCGAGTTTTTGTGTTTTCAATTCAATGACTTGTTGAGAATCGCTGTTAGTGTGTACACTTATATAAAATTAAGCATTTGTTCAAGCATCACATTCATAGCTTCTATAAAATTTAGTAATTTACCCTTATCAAACAGAAAAAATTTACTGAGAGAACCCATTTGGAGATAGAGAATTACCAGATCTGTGGGAGAAACCGAGAAAGGAGGAATTTTGAGTGAAGAAAATTTGAGGCTTCAGCTCTAAAAGGGCAGAAACAGAACAGTTCTGCCAAAAACGTTGAGGCTTGAGTAGAGCTTGACTCTTGAGGAACTTCAGATTCTGAACTGAAGCAGAAGCGGCTCGCGGGCACCTGAACTGAACGGGTGAAGTCGTGACTTGTGAAGAGGAAATAATAGGGTAGGGGAAAATCTTGAGGAACTTCAGAAGGCAAAAGCGGCGTGAAGTCGTGAAGACTGAAGAGGAAATAATAGGGTAGGGGAAATTAGGAAATAATAAGGGTAGAGGAAAATGGAAATAATAAGTTAGGGTAAAGTAAATATTATATAGAATAAGGGTATAGTTGTCTTTTTAGTATATCTTATCGGTTTATCGATAAACCGATAACCGATAACCGAAGTGGACAAAATCGAAATCGAAATCGATAACTCGATAAGAAATTTTTCGAAATCGAAGTCGATAAATCGATAAACCGATAACAAATAATCGATTCGATTTATCGATAAACCGATTCGAATGCACACCCCTACATGAAGTTATAGTTATAGTGATGATTTTACATTTGTGACCAACAAAGGTCGGGTGGAATGGTAAGTATTCTTTCATTCTTCACCGGAAGTTTCGGGTTCGAGTTCTGGTTATGGAGTCGCTTTTGTTAGGGAGCACTTTTCCCCCAATGAGGATCTTTCCGGTACTAATTCGAATTTATAGCCTGTTTGGCCAAGTTTTTTTTCCGGCCAAAAGTTCTTTTTTTGATCAAAAGTGCTTCTGGCAGAAAATTGAGGTGTTTGACCAAACTTTTAGAAGGAAAAAAAGGTGCTTTTAAGGAGAAGCAGAATCAGTTTTTGAGAAGCAAAAAAATATAGCTTCTCTCCAAAAGCACTTTTCTTAGAGGCGTTTTTCTGAAAAATACACTTAGAAGCAGTTTTCAACAGTTTAGCCAAACACTAATTACAGTTCAAAATTATTTTTCAAATTAATTTGCCAAACACAAATCGATTCTCACTAAAAGTACTTTGTTTGAAAAGTACTTTTGAAAAAAAAAAATTCTCAAAATAAGCAGGAATTTTTTGCCAAGCAAGCTTATAGCCTGTTTGGCCAAGCTTTTTTTTTTGGCCAAAAGTGATTCTGGCCAAAAATTGAGGTGTTTGGCCAAGATTTTGGAAGGAAAAAAAGTGCTTTTGAGGAGAAGCAAAAACGGTTTTTGAGAAGCCGAAAAAATAGCTTCTTTCCAAAAGCACTTTTCTGAGAAGCACTTTTGAGAAAAATACACTTACAAGCAGTTTTCAAAAGCTTGACCAAACACTAATTACTGCTCAAAAGTACTTTTCAAATTAATTAGCCAAACAAAACTGCTTCTTTTCAAAAGCACTTCTCAAAATAAGTTGATTTCAGAAGTTAGGTCAAACAAGCTATTAGTCTGACCCCAATTAAAATACTAGATACCGAGTGGGAAATAAAAAAAATTTACAATTGTGTGTGACGCAAAACTTAAAAAGAACATTCATGAATAAAAATAGAAAAAGAACTGCAAACAGATAACGCTCTTAACGGTAAATAGCACTACTACTTAGTTGTAAGCAAATAGATAGAGAAATAAAGGGTGGAAAAGATAAGTAATGGCATCTTCTTCAATCAGCTTAACCTATGGAAACTTCTTCTGTAATAAGCAACCAATTTTATCAAATTATATCAAGAATTCCAATATCACAGCATTTTTCTCCACCCAAAATGGCCACCATTTGAGGCTTAAGCAACACTTTCCCATAGCAGCAGTTTCTGATGGTAAGTCTACTTTTATGTTTTCTTTATTTTTGCATCTAAATTCTTCTTCTTTTGTTCATATGAAATATACCGCTTTTCTTTTGTTCATTTGGTGTCAATTTTGGACATGGTTTCAACAGCTATTGGTGATTGGAAACTATATATACAATAACAACAACGACGACGATCCAGTAAAATCACACTATTGGGTTCTGGGGAGGGTAGTGTGTAGCCAGACCTTACCCCTACCCGAGGGAGTAGAGACAGAGGCGGAGCCAGGATTTGAATATTATGGGTTCGGCGTTCTAATCCTTTTAAGTTACTGGGTTCTAAATTAATAATTAGTACATATTCAATAAATTTCATAAGATAAATAGAGGGTTTGGACCAAAGCTAGTGGGTTCAGCCGAACCCGCAGCTCATGGGCTAGCTCCGCCCCTGAGTAAAGAGGCCCGAAAGACCCTCGGCTCAAAAAAGTATTTATTCTAAAAGTACTAGAAATTATAATCTAAAAGTATTTAGGAAACATTTGAAAGAATTGTTATTCAATCTGTATTACTGTAAAATTAATAAAGCATTAAACTTTCTAAAATAAACCAGAAACAGAAAGTTAGTAGAACAAGTTTAACGAAATAAATTCTGAAAAAACAGTATAGGAATAAATCGAGCCCACTGAATGCACAGTGTGTCCTTAAGGAAATTATTCCCCTCAAGTACCCGAGGTGTTGGAATATTATCCTCCCAGGATAGAACGATTTAACTCACTAGCGTATCGGTACCAAAAACTCAGGTGATCGGCGAACCACTCGATGGTCGTAAAACACACTGGAATATTTTGTGCAGAAGAAGAAGAAGATCAGAAAATTTAGTAAGTAAAAATTCTGGGATTCAGGCATATTTATAGCCAATTTGACACTGTTTCTGAAAAGGTTTTGCAACCTTTCAGAACAGCCATAGCTGTTGGAACAAGTGTAAATATTGCGGGAAAATTAAAAAACGGATTTAAAATAATCCGGGATTAATAAATCAATCATCTTTGACCAAATCCGAAGCTGAAGCCGTCGGCGACGGCGCGAGGCTTGCCTGCTTCTCAACTCTTTAAGAGCTAGAAGAAGAGCAATTGTATGTATACCCATCAAAAGTCTTTTCTTCCTCCAATATGGGACAATGTCCCTTTGCTAATGAGGGAAACTCAAATATTTCATTTTCCCTCCATTTCCCATTCACCATCTTTAAGCTACACCAAACTTAAAATTAAGCTACCTTAAGCTTAAAGCCCAACAAAAATTGTGGTAAAGGAAAAGTTTGATTAGCTAAATAGTGATATATAGTGTCATGTAAAATAGGATGGGGGAGTAAAATGTTTCGAAATCTAATAGAGTCTAGCAATTTAAACTAATCTTTTTATATTATCTGTATGAGTGATTTCTTTAACTATCTGTTCCACTCTGTAAAAGTTTCCACTTTTACCTTTAATTATCTCCAACTCCCTTCAATAATGTACTCAAACTTCTTGTTTAATGCGGCCAGAGACGGAGGCAGTATTTGAAGCTTACGGGTTCAGGATTTTAGTTTTTTTAAGTTATCGGGTTCTAAAATTAATAATTTGTACATATTCAATGAATGTCATAAGACAAATACATGATTTGGACAAAAATTAATGAGTTCGGCGTAATCTGTAACCTAAACTCTAGCTCCGTCCCTGGCTTACCAATAGTCCATGATCAACTCCTTTTATTAGAAGTAAGAACGGCTTCAAATTGCTACTGATGACGACATACTAGATCTAATTGTTTTTAATGCAGATTTTGTGCACATGTTTTAAAAAAAAGATCTTTTTATTTCAAATTGTTCTCTTATTTGATGCAAAGTTTATAATTAAATATACAAAAGCTGGAGTGATCTACACATTATGATCCCCTGAATTTATGGTTAAATAGAATTAGCTATAACAATCCATGTTTTCAAATGAGTTTCTATCTTTCGTCATGTTATTTTCTATCATTAACTTTGTAGATGAGGTTTTGAAACCACTGTTTATTTGAATAACTTTTGCCTATTTGGCATCTGTTTTTGTTGTTCATGCAATTTCTGTTCGCCATTTCGTTCTAACGCAATGCCTTCTTTTTCAGGCCTCCCCTCTGAGATTACTGATGAAGAATCTAAGTTTGTTTCTGTAAATCCTGAATATCCAAAATATGGTCCACCTGTAAGTTCTGGTTAGTTATTCTACAGTAGCATCAGTCATTTCTTTTCATCTTTCCATTTGTTTTGGTTGATCCTCTAAAAAGGCAACTTCCAATAGGAACAAGATATGTGGCAACTGCTATGAAATTGTGTGAGAAAATGTATGTTTTTAGTTATATTCTCAACCAAGGAAATATAAGTAGAGAGAATTACTCGTTATCGAATGCAAGACAATAGAGTATTTCTTTGCCTAAGTTGCGGACAGCTTCTTTATCTTCTTTTTCCTATGTGGAGCTCATTTGAGTACTAGTTTAATGAGTGAGAGCATGTTTATCTGTATTTTATCATTTTGTTATGGACATAAATGTGTGTAATATTTCCATTTTTAAATGTTGAAATCAGCTATCAGAATTCGAACTTCTTGGCATTTCTGAAGGAGCTGAAATTTTTGAGTTTTCTGTATCTTCTAAGATGTATCAAAATTTATTTTTGTTCTAGTGAAGATGTTACTGCAAAGGGAAGGATATCTTGTTTTAATGACTGTATACTATGGTGTATAAGAGCCAATATTTGATGGCGATTTTTGGATGGCCTTCAAATGTTATCCTTTCAAGCTAATAATTTTCTAGAAAGATTTGCACATATTTGGTGATTTTCTGGTATACTTTGCTCAAAATCTCTTCTCTTAAATCAACACCTCGTGAATTACCAATTACACAGGCTTTGTTGTTGCTGGGATTTGAAGTGGACGAGGCAGCAAAGGTAAATTCAATTTTGATAAACTATAACACGAGGACGATTAGATATTCATTGAGTGTTTGTATCATTTTTCATTTGATATTCATAGATATTCTAGGAGGATGAACTGCATTTTCTTTCCGAGGATATGGTCCTTGATAGGAAGCTGTGGAGGTCGAGTATTAAGGTTGTAGGTTAGAAGGTAGTTGAGTCTTTCCTTAGTTCGTACCTTTGTAAGGCTAGTTTGGTAGGGTTTTTGTCTGAGACAGCTAGTGGTGATATTGTGTCTTACTACTCTTTCGTTTTTCATAGAGCCGAGTCTATTTAATGGTTGCCGCTTTTGCTTTGCACCTATTTTCTGGCTTTCATGATGTTGTTATTTTTCTTATGGTATCTGATGGTGGTACTGATATTGTCTCTTTTCTTTTCTTTTCATCCTCTTGAGCCGAGGGTCTTTCGAAAACAACCTCTCTACTCCTCGGGGTAGGGGTAAGGTTTGCATACACACTACCCTCCCAAATTCCCACTAGTGGAATTTTAGTGGGTCGTTGTTGTTGTTGTATGCTGAAGAATTTATTAGGTCACTCTTCCCAACTGCTTTTTCCTTCTAGATCTTCCTCTTTTGTTTAGTTTCCCTCTTAATGCTAGTAATTTTGGGGTCAGTGCAGCATGCTTGTTGGAAAAAATCCTGGAACGGTAACTAAAATTGCGTCCTAGATATTCATTAGAATCCATAACTGATCCTGATACGCTTACCTTGTTGCAGATACAACAACTTCTGAAGGAGATGGATGGCGAATTCCTTCAGGTAAATTTCACTAGACATCTCATTGCTCTTGTGCAAACTTTTTGTTTAACTATAAATTTCATGTAGTTGATGGTATTGTAAATTTCAATTCGAAGTTACATTTAATAAACATATATGCTGCAGGTCATTTTTTGTACTGAAGACATGATTTCTCGTTCACTTTGGGAAGCAATGAATACGAAACAGCCCAATTTGGATGCTTCAAAGGTCAGTCAACTGAATTCTTTGATAGATCATTGTGCTTCTGCACTCACTGGGCTGTTGAGATGTGAGATTATCTTCTTATATCTAGTACTATAATGACACACACCATTGCATACACCCACTGTTGGCATGATCATGGATGAATATAATTAGTGTTTGGCCGTGCTTTGAGCTTGAGTTTTTCAAGAAACAAACATTTTTCAGTAAAAGAAGAAAAAAATAGTAAACTGAAGAGCCCCCGGGGATTTGGTTAAATGGCAAAGGTAGCACAGGGCATGATGTATGGTAAGCACACGTCACGTGTTCGAGTCTTGGCTAGTGAGCCAATCATTGTATTAAACATTTAACTTGTGTAGTATATAAAAAATAGTATTATGATTGCTTAAAATTTTGGAGATTTTGTAAATAATATCGAGATATTGTAGTCTAGTAATTCAGTTAATCCAGCAAGTAGTGTTTCAAACTGAAAGATTACTGACCTTAATGCTGATCATTGCAATAGGTTACCGTTGGATTTGTATGTCAGTAGAAAACGTCGAGACCCCTCTGTTAAAGAACCACAGACTATTGAGTATCAAAATGAAGCAGCTCCAAATGGAGCGACATAGGATATTGAGTATTCATATAGCCCGCCCCAACTATCATGTAATTGTCGTGCTGTTGTTGTTTTAGTATATGCTTATCCTTGCCTTCTCCTGAGTTAATAAACTGTCATAAGAAACGGAAATTGCTTGTCTAAGCAACAGACTCATCGTTACTCTAATGAGGAGGTATCATTTATGCAGATCGCTAAACAGCTTCCACGAATTTGCTTCCTGTCTGGCCTTACGGGAGAGGAGATGATGATGTTTATGGACGCATTCGAAGAAAGTGGTAAATAGTACTACTTTTTTTCTGCATTCACAGCCGTAGATCGTTAAATTGACGAAACACTTATGTCTAAACAGAAAAAACTCACTTTTGAAAAATAAAATGCATGCAGGGAAGAACTGCCAGTTCTCTTAAAAATGTGTGAAAAGGAAAATCCAGTATTTTCTAAACACTGCACGAAAACAGATTTAGGTGGAGAAACAGATTATCATATACGAAAACACATGAGTGGAAGGATTTATCTTGTTTACTACTTGAATGCACAACATGCTAATCTGCAAAGGCATAACATTTCATACTACATCTTGCGAATGCAAATCGTTTAATCTTCCATATATGGTAATCTTCCTGCCGTAGTAATGACAATTAAGGCATTCAATCGATTTTTCAGTTTAATGTCGCGTCTGAAATGATCTTTTACACGGTCATACTCACAGGCGCAGATCTAGGAATTAAACTTAACGGATTGAACTTTTTAAGTTCTTGGCACTAAACACATCGCACATTGAAATTATGGGTTCAGAATTTAATATTTGTTGAAAAATGAGTGGTTTTCACATATATAGCTTTATGCCGTGTCGAAAATACTGGGTTCAGTGGAACACATTGTTGAAAAGCTAGCTCCATTGGCCTCTGGTCATGGTCATACTCCTGTTTCTGCACAGGGCTTGAAGATGCCGTCTTTGCTGCTCTAGTTGAAAACAGCGCGGACAAGCGATTACAAGAGTTAATTGATGAGATTATGGGAGATCATGAACTACTTGTAAGCTTAATACACTTCCCTTTGTTATATGAAGCAATTTCCAACAGTTTTTTTTTACCTCGTGGCTGATATTATCTTTTTTCCTTGCAGTCTGCAAGAAATTCAAGCTAGATGACAGGTCTGCGTAGAAGAAAAAGTTCTATAAATTTGGTCTGACAGTGACAGATATTGATTTGTTCTTTGTGATGACTGATGTGTGATGTTAAATGTTACCTTCCATAGATGATTTTCTCTTGAGGTATAGATTGCTACCGAACTAAATTATCAAACAGATAGTCATTTTTACACCATCAGTGCTCGTCTGGTTAGCATAGAATTAAGTAGGCGTTTGGACATAAGAATTGTAAAATTCCAAAAAACGGTGAAAACTTTTTTCAAGTGAAAATGGTATTTGAAATTTAGAGTTTTGTTTGGACATAAATTTTAGCTTGGGTTGTTTTTGAAGTTTTATGAGTGAATTTTTGAAAAATAGTTTTTTGGAGTTTTTCAAATTTTTGAAAATTTTCAAAATGCATCTTCAAGTGAAAATTGGAAATTTTATGAACAAACGTTAATTTCGAAAAATAGTAAAAAAAAATTGGGAAAAAGGAAAACAAATTTATGTCCAATCGTGTAACGACCCGACCAGTCGTTTTGAGCTCTAGCGTGTCGTTCGGCGATTTGAGACCTTGAGCAGCCTCACTTCAGGTATTATGACTTGTACGTGTAGTCGGAAATGAAGTTTAGGGAGTCCAGAGTTGATTTGGGAAGAGAATTCTCATTTCGGAAGCCTTAAGTTGAAAGAATTGACTAAGATTGAATTTTTGGGTAAAAGACCTTAGAATCTGGATTTGAAGGTCCAACAGGTTCGTATGATGATTTTGGACTTGGGCGTATGTCCGGATCGGATTTTGGATGGCTCGGGAGCGTTTTGACGTCTTTTGTGGAAGTTGGCATTTTGGAAGAAATTCATAAATTTGGGTTGAAGTGCATTTCAATGTTATCAATGTCCGTTTGGGATTCCGAGTTTGGGAACAGCTCCGTATGGTGATTCTGGTAGGGGTGTGCATTCGATTTATCGATCCGATTTTGACCCTTATCGATAATTACTTATCGATTATCGATTTGTACATATGCTTATCGTTATCGTTTCAATAAGGTTTCGATTTTTTCGATTTCGATTTATCGATTTTTGGGGCTTATCGATTCGATTATCGATTACACCAATAAGAAAACTTGTGGGATTTCACGGAAAGTATATCGCTATAAACACGCCTAATTAATATGGACAAAAAGAAGCTAAAATAAGACGAACACCGTTTATAACATAAAAATTGTGCCAACAAGCACATGCAACGAAACTAAAGTAAGGGATCAAATGTATGCCACCAACACTCGAACGGTATTAAAAACATCATTTTTGGGTAGTTCAGATGGTAAAAACAGAATTTTGTCTATTCAGCCTGTCAAGCTACACCAAAGGCTTCCTCTATTTTTGGGTAGTCCAGAGGATATAGAAAAATTACAGAGTTATGGGGATGTTCAGCAGAAAGTAAACCCTGGCTACGACGTTTAATACCTTGGTCATCTTTTATGCATTTCAGACTTTCTTCTTGTTCAGCTCATCTCTCTTTCACGTATAAATTTTTGCCTGAGGCAGTTCTTAGCTAGTAGATATGCTCTTCACTGGAATAAACATGTGATTTCTTTACCTTAGTCTTGACGATTTTCACATGATGAACTTCATGTATCTTTAAAGCACCTTAAACTTTTAAAGAAATTTACTGTAAATTTTGTTTGGATTAATGTTCGTGGGCTGCATTTAAAGGTGTATCATATGCTAAACAAGGGACTTAAGAGTTTAGTGTCACGACTAACAATTACTCGTCAGGTAGATATTAGTGTGTTCTTTAAATCCTTTCTTCATTGCCATGATTAAGAACGTCTTCCTTGTTAATCCGTTGAGCTTCTTGTTTTCTTTATCGTTTCTGCATCTGGGTAGAGGAAATAATAGGTTAGGGACTTAGGGTAAAGGAAAGGGTATTATAGAATAAGGGTATATTTGTCTTTTTAGTATATCTTATCGGTTTATCGATAAACCGATAACCGAAGAGGACAAAATCGAAATCGAAATCGATAAGGAAAATTTCGAAATCGAAATCGATAAACCGATAACAAATAATTGATTCGATTTATCGATAAACCGATTCGAATGCACACCCCTAGATTCTGGTATTGGGAGCGCGGTCAGATATGTAGTTGGAGGTCCGTAGGTCATTTCAGGGTCATTTGGCGAAAGTTAAAAATTTGAAGGTTTTTGAGAAATTTTGACTGGAAGTGGACCTTTTGATGTTGGGGTCGGATTTCGATTCCAGAAGTTGGAGTAGGTACGTAATGTTAAATGTGACTTGTGTGCAAAATTTGGGGTCAATCGGACATGATTTGATAGGTTTCGGCATCGAATGAGGAAGTTTGAAGTTTTAATGTTCATTAAGCTTGAATTTGAGTGCAATTCATGTTTTTGGCGTTGTTTGATGTGATTTGAGACCTCGAGCAGGTCCGCATTATGTTTTGGAACTGGTTGGTGTGATTGGGCGGGGTCCCAGGAGCCTCAGGTGGATTCTGGGTAGTTAACGGATCGAAAATAAAATTTGAGGAAGGGCTGAAGCAACTGATATCTAGTGCGATCGCACCTGCGCAATATGGGTCGCATGTGCGAGAGACGCGGGTGCGGCGTATGACTCGCTGATGCGAGATTCGACTGAGTTGGGGGAGTCGCAGGCGCATACGCTTGGGCTCACCTGCGGGCGCGCAGGTGCGAGGCTAGGGGCGCCAAAAGCGGCGCGGATGCGGCTAGTGTTCCGTAGGTGCGGAAATGTTGCTGGACAGAAGGGTTTTATAAAAAGCGGGACTTGGTTCATTTTCCATTTGGCTTGGGCGATTTTGGAGAGCATCAAGGGGAGATTTTCATCAAGCAATTCAAGGTAAGTGGTTTCTTCCCATTTGTGAGTTAAATACATGAATTATACATGAATTTGGGACATGGAAATTAGTATAAATTGTGGGGTTTTGGTAGAAGACCTAGAATTTGGTATTTTGAATTTTGACCACGAATTTGGGCATGGAATTGTGAATAAATTATATATTTGAGTTGGTGAGGTTATGGGTAATCTTTATCTTCGAAAAATTTCGAAAATTCGGGCACGCGGGCCCGAGGGTGATTTTTATCGACTTTTCGACGGGGGTTAGGAATTGTTATAAATTGGATTATAATGGGTATTTGAGCATATATTAAAGGTTTGCATAATTATTGGATAATTTTGCAGCGTTGTGCATCGATTTGAGTCATCGGAAGGGCTTGGAAGGCGGTTATGGAACTTCGGAGCGAGGTAAGTCTCCTTTCTAACATTGTAAGAGGGAAATTAACCCCATAGGTGAACTAAATTATTAGGTGCTTTTATTTGTGGGGGCTACGTACGCACGAGGTGACGAGAGTCCGTACGTAGCTACTAGTTATGCCATGTTCGGGTAGTTTAGGCTTACATCATGCCTTGTTGATATAATATTTTATTTGTGTTTATTGTTTGCTTTGTGAAGAAGCTGGATTGAGCATGCTTATTAAATATTTTTGAAAGGAGTCGAAAATTGTTATAAAAATGGGAATCTTGAAAGTTTTCATTGAAATTTCATATTTTAAAAAGAAATGGAAGAATACTTTAATAACTTGAGAAATTTATGTGTAATCGCGTCGCATGAATAATTCGCGAGCGGGGTATTTCCTTCTACTACTCTCATGGGAGCGGGTCGTTCGCCTCGGCAGGTTAATAGATGCATCTATGGTTCGCGCCGTTCGACCCTCCGGCAGTGCACATTTTATTATTTTGTTGTATCGGATGTACGACCTCGACATTATTTGCGCATGCTATTTGACTGGTATGTGATTTGAACTGCTTAAATGCCTTGAGATTAGAGAAATTCCTATGAATTTCAATCCATGTAGATGCTAATACTACCATTAACTAGTGCTAATCCATTATAAAAATATCATAATACTCACTTTTGATGTGTATTTGGGTTGAGGGTGCTCTACCTTCTCTCTAGAATCCAAAACTTAGCCCAAAAATATTATCTTTTTCTCTCTCCCCGAACCTCCCTTAATTTATAGAAAATGAGCTGCGTAGGCTGGCTGCGTATCCTACGCAACTTAACCCTCCCCTTCGCTTCCATGCTGATTTTGCCTACGCAATGGTGCGTAGGCTACGCAAGACTCGCGTAGCTGTTCTGTTACCATTTAGTAAAAGGGTCATAACTTCTTGTAGAAAACTCCAATTAATGAACGGTTTGATGCGTTGAAAACTAGGTTCAAAGATCTATAATTTTATAGGTTATACACTATATAACCCTTCATATCTTGGGAGTTATGCTCGTTTGAAGTTAGATCTTGTGCAAACTCATTTGAAACTTTATCCCATCATTTAATTTTTAACTTGACTTAGCCTTAGGGATCTTCTTAGACCCTAAACCATTTTTAATGCACCTCATACATATATTCATGATCAATTGATATCATTCAAATTACCGATCTTGTTCATACCCGAATTGATATAATTAGCACCCGTTAATCTTCCTAATGGTCTTAAAACACTTAGAAATTTTTTCCGGGGTGTTACACATAAGCATGGTTGGTAGCTACGTACGGATGATACAATCAAACAATGAGTTATGACTTAATTATTTCCTCGCTAGGACTCATCCAGTTGAAGTAACTAAGAACTTCGGATTGAAGTAATAAGATTTTTACTTGACTCTTAGAACCTTTGTTGGTTTTTGGCATTCACTAGTTATTCCAGATGCTCGCCAAATCTGAAAAAAACCCAGAGGTTATTACTTCGTCACCTCGCGCGTACGTAGCCCCCACAAATAGAAGCACATAATAATTTAGTTCACCTATGGGGTTAATTCTCTCTTACAAGGTTAGAAAGGAGACTTACCTCCCTCCGAAATTCCATAACCGACTCCCAAGCCCCTCCAACAACTCGAACCGATGCTCAACGCTCCGAAACTAGTCAATGAATGTACAAACCAATGAAAATATACTCTAATACTCATAACAATTCAATTTACAAAAAAAATTCAACTTCGTTCGAAAAGTCGATAAGAATCACCCTCCGGCCACATGCCCTGATTCTGAAATTTTTTGAAGATAAACTTTACCCATAACACCACGGACTCAAATATATAATTTATTCTAAATCCCATGTCCAATTTCGTGGTGAAAATCCAAAAATATCAATTTCTAAGGTTTTCTTCCAAATCCTAAACTTCTAAAAAATTTCATGTCTAAATCCATATATGAGCCTTGTATTTAACTTGCAATAGGTGAGAATCATTTACCTTGACATAGATGACGAAAATCTCCCCTCCAAGAGCTCCAAAAATTGTCTAACCAAATGAAAAATGGGAGATATGAACAAAACCCTTGTTTTAAAACTTCATTCCCCAGCAGATTTCCACACATGCGGACCAACAATCGCTTCTGCGGCTCCGCAGGTGTGGTTAAAATCCCTCTTCCGCTTCTGTGTCCATTTCTTCACTTCTGCGCCTGCACAGATGCGGCAAAAACTCCGCACCAGCAGTCCTTCCCTTGACTACCTCGCTCCGCTTCTGCGACTCCTTGGCTGCTTCTGCGGCTTCGCACCTGCGGCCAAAACCTCGCAGGTGCGGTTACACCAGATATCAGCTGCCTCAGTTCTTCTTCAAATTCCAAATTCGATCCGTTAACCACACAGGATTCACCCAAGGCCCCCGGGACCCTGTCCAATTACAACAACCAGTTCCAAAACATAACGCGGACCTGCTCGAGGCCTTAAATCACATCAAACAACGCCGAAATCATGAATCGCTCCCCAATTCAAGCTTTATGAACTTTAGAACTTCAAACTTCTGTATTCGATGCCGAAACCTATCCAATCACGTCCGATTGACCTCAAATGGGAAATCGTCAAGGATGACTTCTTTGTTGGCGGAACGAAGGGCTAAATAGCGAGAGTGATTCTCTGAGCCGGTCTGGATTTCCAACGCCTCGGGAAACTGGTCAATTTTGCACACAAGTCACATTCGACATTACGGACCTACTCCAACTTCTGAAATCGGAATCCAGCGCTGATATCAAAGAATCCACTTCCGGGCAAACTTCTCAAAAACCTTCAAATTTCTAACTTTCGTCAAATGACCCCAAAATGACCTATGGACCTCCAAATCCACTTCTGGACGCGCTCCCAATACCAGAATCACCATACATAGCTATTCCCAAACTCTAAATCCCAAACGAACATCAATAACATTGAAATGCACTTCATCCCAAATTCATAAAATTCTTTCAAAAGCCAACTTTTCACAATAGGCACCGAAATCTCCAAGGCCATCCAAAACTCGATCCGAACATGCACCCAAGTCCATAGTCATCATACGAACCTATTGAAACCTTCAATTCCCGATTCCGAGGTCGTTTACTCAAAATCAACCCTTGGTCAGATTCTTCCAACTTTAAGCTTCCGAAATGATAATTCTCTTTCCAAATCCACTCCGGACTTCCCAAATTTCAATTCCGACCACACTTTCAAGTCATAATACCTTAAGTGAATCTGCTCATGGACTCAAACCGCTGAACGACGCGCTAGAGCTCAAAATGACCGGTCGGGTCGTAACATGTTTGAAGTGGAGGATTTGAAGTCGTACCCTATACTTGTGACACCTTTTAACTTGTACCCTATTTTTAAAAATTATTGATTTGGTAGCCAGATACAAAACAAATCCGTAATAATATGACAATTACACCCCTGACAAATCGCGTGATCTGCAACCTCATTTGTGAAAAAAGAATTCCTCCTCTCCTCTCGGCAACTTTATCAAAAAACTAGAAACTTGTCCATATTCATCTTCAGAAACGCACTTACATGAAGTTGTTTCACCTTGAAGCTAAAACTTCATGCTAATGTAGCATGAAATTGTTTCATGTTGAAGCTAAAATTTCATGCTAATATAGCATGAAGCTGTTTCACATTGAAGCTAAAACTTCATGCTAATGCATGTTGAAGTTATTTATCCTACAATTTATAGTTTTTTCATGAGTCTCATCCAAAACTTCTGACTAAACATGCTTAAGCTTTTTAGTTCATTTGCTAAAATTTCAGACTAAGCATGAGTTTTTATCTTGCAGTATGTAACATGCTTAAGTTATTTAGTTCATTTGCTGAAACTTCAGACTAAACATGCTTAATTTTTTAGTTATTTGCTAAAACTTCAGACTAAACATGCTTAAGTTTTTAGTTCATTGCTAAAACTTCATGCTAAACATACTTAAATTTCTTAGTTCATTTGCTAAAAATTTAGACTAAACATGCTTAAATTTTTGTCTTGCAGTATGTAAATTTCTAATGCATACTGAAGTTATTTAGTTCATTTGCTAAAACTTCATACCAAAATATGCTATGTTTTGTCCGGCAATCTACAACTTTGTCAATAGTCTTGAAGGGCAAAATCATCTTTTTAAAATGCTTTTAACAAAAAAATGAGTACCGATGTAAACGAAAAAATAAAAAGGTATAAGTTATAAGGAGGCGACCAAATAGTGCGCCCCATGCAATTTTTACGTCTGAAGTCCAATTCCTTATGGTTGGGAAGTGCAAATGCTTCTGGGCTTTTCAATTAGGTTTATTTAGAATAAAGAAGCCCAACAAAATAAATTTTGGTGGCGGAAAAAACTACATTGTATAGCTGTTGTAGAGTCAATAAGAAAATATATAGTTTTTGTATATTTAGCTAGCGCAAGTAATTATTTTTAGCCGAGTTGCCAAATATGTAACTTGGTTGACTGACCACTTTTGTATTTTGCCCAAATGCATATGCTATTGGGATTTTCAATTTGGGTTTATTTAGAATAAAAGAAGCCCAACGAAATAAAAGGCTAAGTGGGTACTTATCCAATATTTGTCTTCAGACAACATTAAAAAAGACATCATCCAACTGCTTAAACAAAAATTAGTCGGTATATGTATAATTTAGGGAGAATTATGCCCCTTATCACTTGGCCCAACAGCCCATAAGAAAAATGGCCCACGTTGGAAGTCCTCACTTGATATGGTTCGGGTTGTACATAATCTTAAAATTACTTTTCACCAGTTAGCCTACTCCATTTAATTATTTTTTCTTTCTTTCTTTGTTCTTCGTCTCCCTGTATCATGATTTGCATCCTAAAATTTCTACCTTAATATTGATTCATCAGTTCTCCTTCCAGATTCAAAGCTGATAGTCACTATTTAGATGAGAAGAAAAAACACTACGTAAAAGCTTTTTTTTAGTCATATGAAGATCACTTCTTCCATTGGAATGGAGAGAATTGTGAGGTTCACTTGGAAGGTTGTTGGGTCATCAAACTAGAAAGAAGATATTGACACTGCCTCACTCTTATCCTCATTCCATATATTATTTTAATCTTAGTGGTTGATTAAAACTTAAAAAATAGA
>ML299748.1:0-46757 GCA_005239495.1 Nicotiana undulata | reverse complement strand
AAAAAAATGGGTTAGGCTCATTTCATCTCATTTCCTCCATGGGAGACGACCTAGGGGCGATTTTGGAGCTCCATCTTCATCACATATGTCAAGGTAAGTGATTCCCACCTATTTCAAGTTAAATACTTGGATTATATATATATATATATTAACATGAAAATTCATGGATAATTAGTGAAAATTTGAGGTTTTGAAGGGAAAACCTAGAAATGGGTATTTTGGATTTTTGCCCACGAATTTAAGCATGAAAGTTATAGAAAATCATATATTTGAGTTAGTAAGGTTATGGGTAGAAATTATCTTCAAGAAATTTCGGAATTCGTGTACGTGGGCCCGAGGGCATTTTGGTCAATTCGTCGAGCGTAGTTCGAAATTTATATAATTTGAATTGTTATTCGTATGAGTGTATATTTTCTTTGGTTTGCCCGTTATTTGGTTAGTTTTTGGGCATGAAACATCGATTGGAGTCGTCGGAAGGGCTCGGAGGCCGGTTGTGAATCTTCAGAGCGAGGTAAGTCTCCTTTCTAACTTTGTGAGAGGGAATTGTACCCATAGGTGAACTAAATAGATATATGCTATTATTTGCGGGGGCTACATACGCACGAGGTGACGGGAGTTCGTGCGTAGCTACTGTTATGCCATGTCCGGATAGTTTAGGACCCACTAGCATGCCTTACTTGTTATACTTGTGATTTTATAAATGATATTAGCCTGATGATATCATCGAGTTAGTAATTGAATACTTAAAAAGGTCAGAACCTATTTTCCTTAATTATTTGAAGAGAATTTATTCTTCCTTGCGTAATTGTGTTCCGGACAGATCTGTAATATTTGAAAGCCTCGTCAAACGTGGCAAATGAATTTCCAAGAAAAGATTTAAATACTATTTCCATGTTTAATTAAGGAGAATTTTATCACTTCCATGAGAAACTGTCTTCTTGGATAAAATATGGATTCCTTTATGTGAATACGTGTACGTTTGAGCACCTGAGTCGCAGGTATGATTCGCGAGCAGGCTAGCCGTATTATTATTATGTTGACCGCGTCGCATGATCGATTCGCGAGCGGGGAAAATAGATGCATCTATGGTTCGGGTTGTTCGACCCTTCGGCAGTGCACAATTTATTATTGTTGGTCCGTGCCGTTCGACCCTCGGCATATTTGTTGCGCGTGATAAATGCTGCGTATTTTCCTATGATTTATACTTGTTTATTGGCCTATGTATATCTTGAATTTCCAGTTTAAAAGGAGGAGGATTTCTATGAAAAGTGTGGAAACAGATTGACATTTATCGATGTTTTTTTTAAATCTCCGATTATTTGATTAATTGTTTATGATACTCATGCTTAGCCTATCACTTAGATTATACTAGACTGACTTATAGCAAGTGTCAAAATTCGACCTCTCGTCACTCCCTCTCTGAGGTTAGGCGGGATACTTACTGGGTACACGTTATTTTTGTACTCATACTACACTTGTTGTGCATTTTTGTTGCACAGGTACACCCTTAGCGGTGGTTGACTTGGAGACTTAGACGTGCTGCATTATCCGGAGGCGTCCCGCAGCTGACAGAGTCTCCCTCTATGTATTGTATTTTATTTTAAATTCCTTGTCCAATTTGTATTTCAGAAAAGTTTTGTAGTATTTGTATAAATTCTTAGAAGTCGGTCATGCACTTGTGTCACCCAATTTTGGGATGAGTTGAGATTTATTTTACTGAATTAAAATTGATTCTCCGTCATATTTAATTTACGAAAATTTATTTAATTGATTACGAAATGTGAGAAAAAGGCAACGATTTTGAAAATGTTAAGCAGGAAATTATTTCAACTAATTTAGGGGTTGGCTTGCCTGACAGTGGTGTCCGGCGCCATCACGACCTATAGATTTTGGGTCATGACAACATGGTATCAGAGCACTAGGTTCCCTTAGGTTTCACGAGTCATGAGCAAGTCTAGTAGAGTCTTGCGGATCGATACGGAGACATCTGCACTTATCTTTGAGAGGCTACATGGCTGTTAGGAATACTTCCCTTCTTGATTCCTCATCGTGCGATTGATTCCTTTAAGTCTTATGCCTATGTTTCTTCCTACTCAATCTTGCGCGTCGCGAAGCGCTTGCTATGAATCAGGAATTTGAGGAATTGAAATGATGCTACGGATAGGGTGCGTGATGTTTTCTATGCGTAATTGGTTTGGGTTGTTGTTGTTGCCCTTCAGAAGGATAATATCTTGTTTCAGCTCAGTAGCTATGTTTCTGAGAGCCTTGAGGCTATGCTCATGTAGTGATGATGCTTACGGTTGGTTATCGCGCGATGTGGGTGTGATGGTAGGATGCTTGCCCATATGTAGGGTCAATGAATGACTTGAATGGAGGTATTCTCCAGAGCATGATTTTGATATTTCAGCATTTTAGTTCCGGCGGAGGAAAGGAAATTGAACTATAAATGGTTAGGTTTTGGATTGATAAAGTAGTAAGACTTGGTGTTTTCAAGTGAGGTGGAATATTCACTTGTGATGCAATATCATCGTCATTGATCAAATGGAAGGTGTTAAGTTTGTCGGTGCTATGGTTTCTTCGGTTGCATGGGGTCAGAGTATTGTGAAGAAGTATTGAAGAAACGGCTANTCGGTGCTATGGTTTCTTCGGTTGCATGGGGTCAGAGTATTGTGAAGAAGTATTGAAAAAGTGGTTGTCAAAGACCGTGAGGTGCGGTGGTTCAGTACTGGATAAGTATTGATAATGAAGGCAGCTCGAGAAAGATGATCTTCGGAGAGTTTGAAGTCGTGGTGAACTGCTGGTTTAAGAGCTACAGAGAATGATATTGAATTGAGGCAGCAATTGGGCAACATACGATGAAGGAATATATGTGAGAAGTGCTAGGTGGTGGTTCCCTTTCTAGGAGGCCAGGTGTAAGAAGCGGAAGTCGAGCAGTCGCGTGGAGGGGGAGTTTGACCTAAGTGGGAGAGCAATGGCATAGTGGTGAATTAGAAGATATTGTAGCGCATTTAGTAAATGTCCATGAGGAGCGGACAGACTGGTAATGTTGGTGAATGATAACAGGCTTAGGATAGGGTATTGATGTTGTAGAGTGTGTGCAGTACAACGTCGTTGGAAGGTGTCAGTTGGTGATTTCCACAGGTGGGTTATCTCCTGTGAGTAGGTTAACAGTTGTGTGGTTGACAAGTTTCTGCGATGGATTCTAGTGGCTATTCGGTAGGAGGCCGAATATGTGAGTGATGCTAGAGAATTTGAGTATTCAAGAAGTGCTAACAGGAAAATTTAGAAAAATTTGACGGGTTGGTTGAGCAAGGTCATGTCAGCATTGAAGAAAGAATTTCGGTGGGGTCTAGAGTGGTGCAAAGAGTAGTTTCAGGCTAAGTGGGAGAGTCCCACCGCCTGCATTTGGGTTGCAGGATTATCTTCTCATGGGAGTTGCGGATTGTCGGCGTATTGGCAAGTTATTTCAGCTAAGGGGAGAGGAGTAAAAAAAAATTAATTGCGCATGGGATTTGATAAATATGGGCAAAAGTTGGCCCTATTGGACTAGGGTTAGTTTTGGGATATTCAGAATGTAGGCTTAAGGGATAGGCGAGTTGTAAGGGTAGTGAATCAGTCACGTGCTTCATTGAGAAGGTGTGCGTGTGCTAGAAGAGTCTTGGAGTTGATTGTATTCGGGGCCAGTCAGAGTGGGTGACTCTTAATAGCGGTCCTAATGAATTCGAAGGCTAAGAATGCAGTGTTTAAGGGTCGGCAGTAGTATGATTAAAAATCGAGCTTTTGTAGCGTAATTTCTGAGAAAGGGAAAATGGTTGGGGTGTTCTATGTTATTTTCAGCGTGTAGGATAGTATCAGAGGAAGGAGAGAAAATGAACTCCAGATTTGGAGAAAGAGTATCGGGAGGTGTATATTAGTTGGAGTTGTGAATGCGCACAAGGAGGGTATGAGACGGGTTGTGGGATTGAGATAGCGTGGTCTCAGGAGTCAAGGCCACTCGGGATGAGTGAGGATTGAGTTTGTTATGAGTGAATGGGGTTACTATTATTTCTGAGGCAATTAAGGATAATTAAAAGGAAGATAGATTGGTGAGCCATGGTTGAAATGGCACATGTACGACAATGATCAGTTTCGTCAGTGTGATTAAATTATGCATGTAGTTTGTGCCGATGTGTGCGAGGCTTGTTGGCCGCCGTAATAGATCATAATTGGAAGCATTCAAGTATTACGGGTTGTCAGGTGTAGGCAGATCCCGGAAGGATCATGTGGGTATAGAATATTCCCTAGGGATTTTCCTGTTTTGTGATTTTGAGAAGTCACTCGTGTGTTGTTATGGTTCTCTTGAATTGAGGTAAGAAAAAGGTTTCTATATGATGGGGTGTTCTCCCTATTAGTGTTCAAGAGTTATGATGGAATTCTTGCGCCATCTCATATTGGCATGTTAGGTGTGGCAAACAGTATGTAATTGGGAGTAAGAATCGAGATTGCGGTTCGGTGTTAACAAGGATGTCATGAGCTCGGATGAGCAAGGAAACTGGTGTTGTCTTCAGTGTCACCTAAGATCGGTGTTTGGTGAAAGAGGATTTGTATCCTGTTATGGGTTCTTGATTTGTTTTACAGCGTTAGCGTGGTCGGTGGTATGGACGTGCAAACTTGTTACCTATGTGGAAGGCCGTGGGAGCGTGACCACGAAAAGATTATATAAGTGTGACATGTAGTCACCTGATTGATTGAAGATTTAGACCAACTATAAGGAAGTGCAACATTTCTTATTTGAGAATTTATGCTTGGAAGGCGTTCGGTTCAGTTGGTTGTGGATTGTGGGGTGTTTGTCCCGGCTATGACGGTTTCTCTTAGGTGTTATGATAAAAATGGTGTATATAGCCAGTTCGGTGCGAGCAGAATTGGCTTGGGAGTTGTGAAATGGCTTGATAAATTTTCTATGTGCTGAGTTTCTGCGTAGTAATGATGTCATGTAAGCAGGAGAGCTCTTGAGATTCAGAGTATATATATATATCGCACCTCGGTTGTACTTAAGTTTTGTAGCATATGGCTCTATCAGTCTCCTCAAGATGGTATTATGCACTTAGCGTGCTTGTGACGGATATTCAGTAATTTGTAATAATGAGCAATTCAGCTCGGTGTGTATCTCCTTATATGAATTTTATGATGGGATCGAGTGGCACGCCGCCACAGGTATGTTATTCGAATCAGGTTGCACGCCGCATCAGTGGGATGTTGAGGTTCCTATAATTATATTTCTTGTGTTTTACTTCCTATTTTCTGAGGTAAGTTCATATTAGTTGTGTGAGTCAAGTAGTCCCTTCCTGAGTCATTTCCTTATGTATCATGTTCGAGTTGTGGCCTATTGGCGCATTGTGGCATCGTGTGAGACTGATGGTCATGTCTGGGAGTGATTTGTTGATTGAGCCGTTCATACCGGGTGAGACGAGATTGTTGCATCAGGAATCGGTGCGATAAGATTATGTGAAATACATTAAAGGACAATTACCCTTATTGGTTTGTAATGAGATGATGGTCTTAGTCAAGAGGAGGGATTCAATGTTTGGTTAACTCTACGATTGGTTAGAAATTTCTACACATCTCCTCCGTTGTGGTGGTATCGCCAGCATTATGGCAGGATGTATATATATCATAAGGTGCATTGGGAGCATCAGATTCGTGGAATTTTGGCTATTAAGGTTCAGGGAATGTCATTGTGGTTAGATGATGAAATATGCGGTGCATGGTGCTAATTCAGCAAAGGTATGCAATCATGTTCTGGTATATCGTGTGGTAGTTGATATGGTGTTTATATATTGGAACTAGGCCTGGCAGAGAAATTTCAGGTGTTGGAACTGGGTTCTAAGATTATTATATGGATAAAAGAGAATATCTTCAGATTTGATCAAGCTAATTTGCTCAACTGGGTTGTGGTGGCACGGGCAGGTGCTCGAGGTGTTAAACAGTGATCTCAGATAACTCCAGGGCAGTTCCTAGCACGTTCGAGGACGAACATATGTTTAAGTGGGGGAGAATGTAACGACCCGACCGGTCGTTTTGAGCTCTAGCGCGTCGTTCAGCGGTTTGGGGCCATGAGCAGCTTTATTTCAGGCATTATGACTTGTACGCATGGTCGGAATTTAAATTCGGGAAGTTCGGATGGATTTGGAAAGAAAATTCTCATTTCGGAAGCCTTAAGTTGGAAGAAACAACTAAGATTGGAATTTTGAGTAAACAACCTCCGAATCAGGATTTGAAGGTTCCAGCAGGTTCGTATGATGATTTCGGACTTGGGCGTATGTTTGGATCGGGAGTCGGATAACCCGGGAGCGTTTCGGCGCATATTATGGAAGATAGCATTTTAGAAGAATTTCATAAATTTGGGTTGGAAGGCATTTCAGTGAGATTGATGTCCGTTTGGGAATCTGGGCCTGAGAATAGCTTCGTATGGTGATTCTGGAGTTGGGAGCGCGATCGGAAGTGAATTCGGATGTCCGTAGGTCATTTTGAAGTCGTTTGGCTAAAGATAGAAATTTGAAGGTTTTTGAAGTATCCAACCGGAAGTGGAAATTTTGATATCAGGGTCGGAATGCAATTTCGGAAGTTGGAGCAGGTCCGTAATGTTGAATATGACTTGTGTGCAAAATTTGGGGTCAATTGGACGTGATTTGATAGGTTTCGGCATCGAATGTAGAAGTTTGAAATTTCCAAGTTCATATTGGATTGGAGGGCGATTCGTGGTTTCGGCGTTGTTTGATGTGATTTGAGGCCTCGAGCAAGTCCGCGAGATGTTATGGGATTGAGTCGTGTGATTGGACGGGGGTCCCAGGGGCCTCGGGTGTGTTTCAAGGTGGTTTCGGATCATTTCGGGTTGTTTTGAAAAGGCTGATGCTGGTGTTTGGTGTTGTTCTTCGCGTTCGCGGGGATCCCATCGCGTTCGCGAAGAAGGATTTGGCTTCAGGGACTTTGTTCTTCGCGTTCGCGAAGAAGAAACGTGTCTGCTGCACAGGTCTGACTTCGGAGGCTCATATCTCACAATCTATAAGGAGTTTTGAGATGATGTAACACATGAAAGTTGTAGCCATTTGTGTCTAGTTTCTAGAAAGGTAAACCATTTAGCATTAGGATTTGTGTACAAAACGATATGGCTGTTACACTACAGGGTGTCCGGGAAGATAGAAGAAGAAATTTGTGTTGCACAGGGCTGACTGTGGCAGCTTATATTTCGAAATCTATAAGGAATTGGGAGATGACCGACACATGAAAGTTATAGATATTGAAGTCTAGTTTTCAGAATATTAAACCATTTGTCGTTTGGAGTTTTGTGTAAAATGTTATGACCATTCTACTAGAGGCTGTCTGAGACGAGTTTGGAATTACTTTTCGAGATTTTTGTTCTTCGCGAACGCGAGGGTAGGCCCGCGAACGCGAATAAAGCTGGCCTGGCAGTGTATAATCTTGAAAAAAATGGGTTAGGCTCATTTCATCTCATTTCCTCCATGGGAGACGACCTAGGGGCGATTTTGGAGCTCCATCTTCATCACATATGTCAAGGTAAGTGATTCCCACCTATTTCAAGTTAAATACTTGGATTATATATATATATATATTAACATGGAAATTCATGGATAATTAGTGAAAATTTGGGGTTTTGAAGGGAAAACCTAGAAATGGGTATTTTGGATTTTTGCCCACGAATTTGAGCATGAAAGTTATAGTAAATCATATATTTGAGTTAGTAAGGTTATGGGTAGAGATTATCTTCAAGAAATTTCGGAATTCGTGCACATGGGCCCGAGGACATTTTGGTCAATTTGTTGAGCGAAGTTGGAAATTTATATAATTTGAATTGTTATTCGTATTAGTGTATATATTCATTTATTTTCCCGTTATTTGGTTAGTTTTTGGGCATGAAACATCGATTGGAGTCGTTGGAAGGGCTCGGAGGCCGGTTGTGAATCTTCGGAGCGAGGTAAGTCTCCTTTCTAACTTTGTGAGGGGAAATTGTCCCCATAGGCGAACTAATTGAATATATGCTATTATTTTCGGGGGCTACGTACGCACGAGGTGACAAGAGTCCGTGCGTAGATATTGTTATGCCATGTCCGGGTAGTTTAGGACCCACTAGCATGCCTTACTTGTTATACTTGTGATTTTATAAATGATATTAGCCTGGTGATATCATCTAGTTAGTAATTGAATACTTAGAAAGGTCATTACCTATTTTCCTTAATCATTTGAAAGAGAATTTATTCTTCATTGCGTAATTGTATTCCAGGCAGATCTGTAATATTTGAAAGCCTCGTCAAACGTGGCAAATGAATTTCCAAGAAAAGATTTAAATACTATTTCCATGTTTAATTAAGGAGAATTTTATCACTTCCATGAGGTCTTCTTAGATAAAATATGGATTCCTTTATGTGAATACGTGTACGTATGAGCACCTGAGTCGCACGTATGATTCGCGAGCAGGCTAGTCGTATTATTATTATGTTGACCGCGTCACATGATTGATTCGCGATCGGGGTAAATAGATGCATCTATGGTTCGGGCCGTTCGACCCTTCGGCAGTGCACAATTTATTATTGTTGGTCCGCGCCATTCGACCCTCGGCATATTTGTTGCGCATGATAAATGCTTCGTATTTTCCTATGATTTATACCTGTTTATTGGCCTATGTATATCTTGAATTGCCAGTTTAAAAGGATGAGGGTTTCTATGAAAAGTGTGGAAACAGATTGACATTTATCGATGTTTTTAAAATCTCTGATTATTTTATTAATTGTTTATGATACTCATTCTTAGCCTATCACTTAGATTATACTAGACTGACTTATAGCAAGTGTCAAATTTTGACCTCTCGTCACTACGTCTCTGAGGTTAGGCGAGATACTTACTGGGTACACGTTGTTTTTGTATTCATACTACACTTGTTGTGTATTTTTGTTGCACAGGTACAGCCTTAGTGGTGGTTGACTTGGAGACTTAGGCGTGCTGCATTATCTGGAGGCGTCCCGCAGCTGACAGAGTCTCCCTCTATGTATTGTATTTTATTTTAAATTCCTTGTCCAATTTGTATTTCAGACAAGTTTTGTAGTATTTGTATAAATTCTTAGAGGTCGCTCATGCACTTGTGTCACCGGGTTCTGGGGATGAGTTGAGATTTATTTTATTGAATTAAAATTTATTCTCCGTCATATTTAATTTACGAAAATCTACTTAATTGATTACGAAATGTGAGAAAAAGGCAACGATTTCGAAAATGTTAAGCATGAAATTATTTCAACTAATTTAGGGGTTGGCTTGCCCGACAGTGGTGTCCGGCACCATCACGACCTATAGATTTTGGGTCGTGACAGAACCATTGCACTTAGAGAAAAGAGAGCCCGCCAGCCAAGCCATCTGTGGAAGAACCGCCCAAACTGGAGTTGAAACCACGTCCAGCCCATCTTAGGTACGCATTTTAGGACCTAACTCTACGTTACCTGTTATTATCTCATCAAGTTTGTTAGATGTGCAGGAAAATCAGTTGTTACAGGTGCTCTCAGAGTGCAAGACTGCCATTGGATGGACCATGGCAGATATCAAAGGGATCAGCCTGGCATATTGCATGCAAAGATTCTCCTGGAAGAGGGACACAGACCTTCCAGGGAACACCAAAGGCGCTTGAACCCAAACATGAAGGAAGTGGTGAAGAAGGAGATCATTAAGTGGTTAGATGCGGGAATCATTTTCCCCATCTCTGACAGCAGTTGGGTTAGCCCAATGCAATGTGTCCCAAAGAAGGGTGGCATGACGGTGGTAAAGAATGACAAAAATGAGTTGATATCTACAAGAACCGTCACGGGCTGGAGAATATGCATGGATTACAGAAAGATGAATCTTGCCACCCGAAAAGACCACTCTCCACTTCCCTTCATTGACCAAATGCTCGACAGGCTTGCAGGGAGGTCTCACTTTTGTTTCCTGGACGGGTACTCGGGGTACAACCGGATTTCAATTGCCTCGGAAGACAGGGAAAATACCTCCTTCACATGCCCCTACGGGGTGTTTGCCTTCAGGAGGATGCCATTTGGCCTCTGCAATGCACCTGCCACATTCCAGCGGTGCATGATGGCCATATTCACAGACATGGTGGAAGATATCATGGAGGTATTCATGGATGATTTCTCAGTAGTGGGAAATTCATTCGATGAGTGCCTAGTAAATTTAACCCGTGTCCTAAAGAGGTGCATCAAGACGAATCTTGTGCTTAATTGGGAGAAGTGCCATTTCATGGTACACGAAGGGATCGTCTTGGGGCACTTGGTGTCAAGTAAAGGAATTGAGGTGGACAGAGCTAAAGTCGATGTGATACAAAAACTTCCACCTCCCACATCAGTCAAAGCGATTCGTAGGTTCCTTGGGCACGCCGGGTTCTACCGACGATTCATCAAGGACTTCTCCAAGATTGCCAACCCCCTCTGTAAGTTTCTTGAAAAAGATAACCCCTTTGTGTTTTCTGATGATTGTAGGGTGGCGTTTGAGGAGCTGAAAAAGAGGCTAGTCATAACACCGATTATCGTTGCCCCCCCAATGGGAGCAACCATTTGAACTCATGTGCGATGCTAGTGACTACGTAGTGGGAGCCGTGTTGGGTCAGTGCAAAGATAAAATCATGCACCAAATTTACTAAGCAAGTAGGACTTTGAGTGGAGCTCAGCTGAACTACACGGTGACCGAGAAGGAGATGATGGCAGTAGTTTTCGCCTTTGACAAGTTCAGGTCTTACTTGATTGGGTCGAAGGTGATTGTGTACACTAATCACGTAGAGTTGATAAGAAAGAGTCCAAGCCACGCCTAATTCGTTGGGTGTTGCTTCTTCAAGAATTTGACTTGGAGATTCGTGACCGCAAGGGCACGGAGAACCAAGTCGCTGACCATATGTCACGTCTTGAAGGTGCTAAGAATGCGATTGAGTCTGAGGATATTCTAGAAACCTTTCCAGATGAGCAGATGCTAGCCACGAGTGTGGAAGATGTGCCATGGTATGCAGACATTGCAAACTACCTGGTGAGCGGTATTGAACCCTATGAACTCTTCTCTGTCCAAAAGAAATGCTTTTATTGTGATTGCCGCAATTACTATTGGGATGAACCTCATTTGTTTAGAATCTGTATTGATAACATGATCCAGAGGTGTCTCCCCGAGATAGAACAATTTGCTATTTTGCAGGCTTGTCACGCATCACCATATGGAGGACATTTTGGAGGAGTTCGGACAGCAGCTAAGGTGTTAGAGGCCGGTTTCTACTGGCCGACTCTGTTCAAAGAGGCTCACCAATGGGTGAAGGGCTGTAATGAGTGCCAAAGGACGAGAAACATATCCCGTCGACATGAGATTCCCATGAACCCAATATAAGAAATGGAGGTGTTTGATGTGTGGGGAATCGACTTCATGGGTCCCTTTGTCAACTCCTATGGCAATAAGTACATACTTTTTGCTGTAGACTACATGTCTAAATGGGTGGAAGTTGCAGCGTTCCCCACCAATGATGCAAGAGTGGTGGTGGGTTCTTGAAGAAAAACATATTCACCCGGTTCAGGATTCCAAGGGCCATTATTAGTGACGGAGGCACGCACTTCTTCAATCGTGTCTTCGAGAAGCTACTGTCCAAGTATGATGTGCACCACAAGGTGGTAACCCCTTATCACCCCAGATGAGTGGGCATGTTGAGGTATCAAACCGTGAAATAAAGAGTGTGCTGACCAAAACAGTAAACTCCACAAGAACTAATTGGGCGAAAAAGCTTGATGACACACTCTGGGCCTATAGGACTGCATTTAAAACACCAGTTGGCATGTCTCCGTACAAGTTGGTATTTGGTCAGGCTTGTCACCTTCCTGTTGAGCTAGAACATCGAGCTTGGTGGGCATTGAAACAGTTGAACATGGATCTTGATGCTGTGGGAGAAAATCGAGTCACAGAGCTGCATGAGTTGGAGGAATTCCGATATCAAGCATTTGAAAGCACAAGGCTATATAAGGAGAGAATGAATAGGTTGCACGACAAAAACATTGTGGACCGAAATTTTAAACCCGGAGACAAAGTGTTGCTCTATAATTCAAGATTAAGATTGTTTCCGGGTAAGCTCAAGTACCGATGGTCTGGGCCATTCAAAGTGGTCAAAGTGTTTCCCTCTGGCACTGTGGAAATTGCTACCGAAGATGGGTCCAACGCCTTCAAGGTTAATGGACAAAGATTAAAACTGTATGTGGGGATGAATGAGACCAAGGAGTTATCTGTGGTGCACCTTTTTGAACCACAGAGGTTGAGCGAGCCTTAAATGCGCTCATTCTGCGTCGTGCCGGGATGTTAAATCAGGCGCTTCATGGGAGGCAACCCATTGATTATTGTACTCGTCGTGCTGCGACGTTAAATCAAGCGTTGCGTGGGAGGCAAACCATGATTTTAGTGTTTTTCTCTTTGGTAGTGTAGTGATTGATGTAAATACATCTAACAAGTTTTTGAGTGTGCAGGACAAGCTTGGAGGTGTGATTGAGCAAAGACGTGGTCATAAAACAACTCTGGTAAGGTAACAATATGAAGAATACACACCACCAGGCGACTATGGGCCACCGCGGCCGCGGTGACATCTGGAGCTTCAAATGTTTTTTCTCGGACATCCATCACCGCGGCCGCGCTGAACCGTGGCGCGACCGCGGCCAAATTGCACCTCTCTGAACCTCGCGCGACCGCGGCCAATTTTCACCTATCTGAACCTCGCGCGACCACGGTGAAATTTCACCTCTCTGAATCTACCGCGGCGGGCCATTTTCCGCCCGGGTAAGTTTGTCGTTAATAATAAAAAAAAGATCTTTTCTTTATTTTTTTATTTTTTCCCCCTTTTCTAAATAATCCACCCACTTACCCCCACTCACCCCCACTTTCCCCTTCTTCTAAACCCTACCCCCAAATCCCCTCCTCTTCTCTCCCATAACCCACGACCCCCACAGTCATTCCCCTTCACTCTTTCCCCCAATACCCCAAACGACTCTCTCTCCCTCTCTCCTCCTAACCTCCATTGTTGCCACCCACATCTTCACTCAAGTATGTATCTCTTTCTCTCTTCTCCTCTTATTTTTGCTTTTCTTTTTCTATTGTGTAGTAGATCCTTGTTGTATTGTTGTATTTTTTTCTATTTTATAGAAGACTCTTGTTGTATTTGTGTGTAATGGTGGTTCTTCATCACCTCTTACTCGTTGTTGGTGGGTATGTGACCCTATAGATTGATGTTGGTTGGTTGGTGTATGTTTGACAATGATGGGTGATTCTTGAGTAGTTGGGGTGAGATTAGTACTTGTTTGTGTTGAATAATTGGGAAGAGTTAGTCCATATGGGGCCAATGTATGCTTGTTACAAATTATGTCCACATCTTTCATAGGCTCGACACAGGTTGTGATATCGGGTCCTCTCTTCTCTTCATGAATCTCAGTTGGAAGAAAGTTGTCCCCTCTATCCATATCTCTACTTACTGGCTGGGTGCAAATAACACTGTAATACTAACAAAGCCATATCCCAAGCAGTAAGGCTTTGTAGAGCTAGTCTCCCTTGAGACCTACTGCCGCAAAAGCTCTTTCTGTTTCTCTTTCGCCTGCGGATTCCTTAGGTGTCAAATGTGATTGATTCAGTAGAGTGGATAAAGAATTACCTACACTTTGTATTTCTGCTTAGTCACTTTTGCTCTGACTTCTTCTCATCTAAGCATTTTCTTCGGCCTACAAAAGCTCGGACGAGCGACGTGCTTCGATCGTGTCTCCGGGGCACAGTTGAATGTAGATATCATGAACGCGAGGTGCAGGATACCAGGCATAGAAGCCCCTTTACCATTCTGTATAAATGGGCTATTCTATTTGTACAGATAGGGTGGAGGGGTAGTTCCCAATGTTTGGCACTTTCCATACTTCATGGGTGCAACATCAACAAATTCGCTCATGATCAAGACAACCTAAGATCTATCACCATATTATGTTAACTGTTCGTATTTCGTTCATTCCATCGGTATGCTCCCAGGTACCTGTAATTGTGATCCCCCCTTAGCTCTGCCAGGCACTGGACAGGGGTTAGCTCTGTAAATGTGTAGAGCCAAGTGTAGTGTGATGTAGTAGTAGGCACTTCTAGGCCCTTCCATTCTGTTCTTACGGTAGTTGGGTCGGAATCTGTGTGATGGTTCGAAAGTCGTTTCAAATATTCTTCGCATCCCTAGAGTAAATTCCCCAATAAAGCTGCTAGTACCGGGTGAACTCATATTGGCAAAAGTGGAAGAGAAGAAAATGGTGTTTGTAAAGTGGCCCCATTGAGCAAATTTTTGGGCATTGTAACCTTCGTGGTGGTGAAGTCTAAGTAATCAACCTATGGGCACACAACTTGGACACTCTCTAACTTTTGCCCTTCTTATCCCAGGTACTATGTCTCACTCACGCAAAAGACGAAACACAGAGAGCACTAGTCGGTTTGACTCCTCCCGATTTGTATCCAAGGCTGCTAAGGAAAGGTATGTTGCTAAGTCCGCCAGGAAGATGGTCCATGAGGTGCCAATTGACAAGGCTGCCTTACAACATGAGAGCCCAGAAATGTTCGCTAAAATTCGAAGGCGCCAGTTGGAGATATTCTTCGAAGAACCTGAGGAGGCCAACATTCTAATGGTACGAGAATTCTATGCAAACTGCCCAGAGCATGTGAACCGGGTAGTCACTGTATGGAGAACAAGGGTGAATGCCTCACTGGAGGCCATCCGGCGGGTTTACAGGCTTCTGACATTCTCTGAGGATGTTGATCATTACCAGTTCCAGCAGACACCACCGGTCAACTGGCCCATGCTCGTGCGGTCAAGTTGTGTGGGAGGGGAGTCCACATGGGTCAAAGAGGGCATCACGCTGAACTCTAGTTCCTTCACCTGGTAGGCCAAGTGTTGGTTCACAGTTATCTGTAGCCGCCTGCTACCCACCAGCAATACCACCGATGTCAACCCCCCACGGGCGGTGATGGTTTGGTGCTTTGTCAACAGATTTGACTTTGATATCGCCCGGGTGCTCCATGATGAGATGTTCATCCGATCACCTGAGGTACTGAAAGCGTTCTATTTCCTCTCCCTAGTTACCAGGCTGTGCCAGATAGCCATTGTCCCAGAGAATTAGCCCATTGACGGAAAATTGGCAAAGAAGGCCCCGTTCAGAGTAGGAAAAATTAATGTGGGCAAAGAGCACCCGGTGCCTCTAGCTGTTGATGACGAGGATGAAGTTATTCCTGATGTTGCACCACCTCGGAGGTCTCATGATGGGGCGGGCCCCTCTCGACCTCAGCAGGGTCACAGGATGTCAACCTTAGAGGAGGATGTGGCCGACTTGCGCACCTTGGTGGATTACCTCAATGTTAGGATGGATGCAATGTCCACCCACCATGCTAAATCTGAGAAGAAGATCATGGCGTGGTTTCGTGCGCTAGGAAGGGCATGTAACGTTGACCCGTCCACCGTTTCTGATGATGAGTGATCACCAGGGAAGTCTCCTTACCCCTCTATGCTTGTATTGTTGATTGACATGGGGACATGCCAACTTTACATGTGTGGGGTGGGGGATAATTTTGTTGTTGTATATGTGGATATTTTTCTTTGCCTTGTTTTGATTGTATATAGTTGAATTGTTTGTTTTCAATTAGTTTGGCTTGGCCACGAAGATGGACACCTTCCGACGGATCTCTTGAGGGCATTAAGTCGAAGTAAAACAAAACCCAGAAAATGTAGTGGACTCTTCGTGATGACAGACTACTTAGGCAGTTTTCTTGAGGGAAGTTAGCCCAAAGAAAACACCAAAAATATTTCTTTTATTTTCGTTTTAGGTAGTGTAGTAACTCCCCCTTGGTTTTTCTTTTGACCACGGTTCTTTTCCAAGGGTTTATCTTGAACCGGGTATAGTTAGACTTTCTTTTTTTAGTTGTTAGGATTCTCTTGGGCAAGGAACTGAATGGCAAGAATGCAGCCCTTAGTGTGTTACACCTGAAAACCAAAGACCCTAGGGTGTGACGCTTAGGCTCACCTGTGGACTCTTGTAGAATGCCTTAATTTTGCATATTGTAACTAACTTGAATACTCGTTGGAGTGTTTTGATGAACCAATTTGGAATGGATTATGTGCCATGTGCGTGTGAGGTATCTGTGCATCATATTCTATGTCTTCATTTGATACCTAGAACTTGCCTTGTGTGTGTACAAAATGAAATAGAAGTTTGTTCAGTCTTAGAAAGGATATAGGCAATTCTTTGTGAAGACAGACATAAATGTATATCCACCTGAAAGCAATTGACCATAGTTAACCCCTTTGAGATTATAAGCTTGTTTCTTTGATAGCCACATAACGAACCATACCCAATTGTTTGAATAGCCTGTCTGTTTGAACCCTGTACCCCCATAAGCACTGGAATTGTTAGTAATGTATAAAAGTCAAAGTGTGGGGGTGGTGGTTTGGTTTGTAAAGAAAAATAGAAGGAATAGGATTAAAGGTGAAAAGTTGTGAAAAGAAAGAATTTGTTTTTGAAGGCCACTTAAAAAAAAAGAGAAAGAAAGAGGACAATAAATAAATGCAATCCTGGATGATTAGTGGCATGGAAAAGAAAGTTGCACCTAAAAGTAGTGGGGTAATTTATGAAGCAAAGCGTGGTAAAAGTTTTGGCCAAGCAGGAAAATGGGCTGAATGTTAATGTAATTGTATTAAAAGTGATTAGGGAGGTGAGTCACTATAACCAAATGTATCCTACCCGTCCCTTAGCCTACATTACAACCAAATAAAGATCTATTGATCTTAGACTGAATAGACTCAATTAGTAGAGTATTACACTACGGGCAAGCCTATGGCGTATCAGTGAAGCATATGAATGTTCTTTTTGAGAGTGAGTGAATTCTTTCGATTTAAAGTTCCTGTTGTTCTTAATATTATCTTTTGTGGAACTAATCTTAATTATGTGATGTGAGGGCACGTGATTCATGAAAAAAAGGTAAGTCTTGACCTCGGTATAGAGTACTTTGAGGAAGTAAGAATGTGACATGGCATATAGAGTCTCCACTTGAGGCATAGATGTTACACAACTAGGTACAATACTTGTGAAATATCATGGTGTGACACCGAAGGGTGATGCTTGAGAAGATTATGCTTTAGAGTGTGGTTTTGCTGCTCGAGGACGAGCAAAGGTTTAAGTGTGGGGTGTTGATAATAGGTGAATTAGACTATATTTTGCCCCTAATGAACCATACTTTATTATGTTTTTAAGGTGAATATTTATAACAAAATGCTCTGATTCGTGTTTCTTGTGCTTTGCAGGATATATGCTATGAGAGGAGATACTTTGGAGCAATTTGGAGTCAATTAAGGGAGTCGAGGCCAATCGAGAAGAACCCGTGAGGAAAGCACAAGAGAAAGGGCTGAAATTACTTGAACATGGTCCACCGCGACGGCGGCTGGAGCGCGGTGGAGAATTAACTGAAGCAGCATACGAGTAGCCCACTTCGACCGCGGTCGACAGCTGACAAACCTAGAAAATTGAAGGACTTAAGTGCAAAATACGGGAATAAATTGCCAAACCCTATTTAAACATTGTAAATCCGCCCAAGAGAAGGATATTCTTATTTTTAGACTCATGTAGGAGGCAAGACTCATTGTGAGAAGACAAGCAACAATTGGAGTTTTGGATTTTCTTCCTTTAATCTTTCTTTTGAGAATTATGATTTCTTATGGGTTTTTGTTATTCTTGAGCATGAGTAGTTAAATTTTCTAATCTAAGGTTGTTGGTGAAACCCGTTGGGGATGAACTTGTTGAGATATTAATATAGTTTTGTTTGGTTGTTAATCTCTATTTGTTCAACTACGTTCTTGTTGTAGTTGATTGAAGGGACCTCAATTAGCTGTTCCTATTTATTATGTATCTACTTGAGAGAGAGTGCATATTTAGGTAGTTGTTTGAACAATACCACTCCCGGAGTATAGGAGAGATCCATAACCGAGGGTTTAGAGGTTGGATTAGAGATAATGATACCTCGGGTGCAGTCTAAAGTGAACTGTAATGCAATCTAGCTAGCGTAACTCGAGAGAGTGCGTCTAGTAAATTATCATAATTACTTGAGAGAGATTTATGATAATTGGAGTGTTCATGATTGATAGAAACAACTAAGTCAAAAACTATAGGAACTACACATGAAGGAATTTCACCAACAGGGGAAACCATAACCTTAGACCTTTATCATCACTGTTTACATCTTATTGTTAGTTAATCTTTAGTTTATTATTTCTGGTTAGCTATAGTAGTATAAACAACATCAAGTGATATTCACAAAGTTTGAGAAAGTTGACTGTTGAGAATTTAGTCATCTAAAGATGACAGTTGATACGTTAATTCACCGTGGGATTAGACTCTGGGCATAATACCCCGGATTATATTTGCAACGCCCGCTTAGTCTTTTAATAGACATAGTTGAGCGTGATCATTCATCTTCTTCAAGTTTCAATCACAACTCTAAACTTAAAATGTGATATAATATTGCATTATAATTGTATAAGATACAAGCAACATACAATTTTAATATAATTGTGACACAATTCTAAAATAATTGTGATACATTTATCATACAATTCCTACATCTTCGTGTTATTCGAGTTTCAATCTGAAATTTACGTAAAATCTACTTTAAGCTTAACCAATTTTCACTCAAAGTTGAGATATAAACCACAAGGTATATTCTCTATCATTTTCAAGAACACCAAATCCAAACAAATCACAAATTCGTAAAATTCGAATATTAAATTCAAAGCTTCAAAACTTTTTAATGCGTATCGATGGAGAACCCTTTCCTGTTGAATTTTAGAGACAAAATTTTCGTCATTTTCGTTTACATTGTGAGTGAAGTATCGATTTTGGATGATAAGTATGCGAGTGAGAGGGGCTTTTGCATCTATACTCGGTTTTGGGATCACAATTGAACTTATACCCACTTTGCAAAAAAAATTACAAGCGATCAACTTCAGACTTATCGGATCTGAAGTTAAAAAATTACACTTCAAATGCACTTAAGGCCAAATAGGTCTGAAGTGCAACCAATGATTTCATCCACTTAAGGCTAATAAGTCTGAAGTAAAAAATTGCACTTCAGATGCACTAAAGGCCAATAAGTCTGAGGTGAAAAATTGCACTTCAGATGCACTTAAGGTAAATAAGTTTGAAGTGAAAAACTGCACTTCAGATGCACTTAAGCCCAATAAGGTATGAAGTGCACCAAACGTTTTCATTCACTTAAGACCAATAAGCTAGAAGTAAAAATTGCCCATAAAAAATTTTTGTTCTTCGAATTATAACAATCTAATATACGATTTAATATCTAAATCTACTCCAAATGAGCTCAAATTTGAAACAGAACCTCCAAATATCGTCAGGAACAAACCCCAATCATCAATTTGTCAAAACAACAATAAATCTAGTGAACCCATTTTGCAATTAAAAAAAAGAAGAAGAAGAAACCCTAAGCAATAGTAAAAAATAAAGCGTCATAACGTCTCACCATTGTAAAACATCATAAACGATATTAAAATTCACAACCACCATTTATAATCATTATCACCCAAAGAAGAAGAAGAAGAAGGAGGAGGATGAGGAGGAGAAGGATGAGGAGAAAGAGGCCTGAAGTTGTTTAAAAAGTAGGTACAAGTTAAAACTTTTAAAAAAAGTTGGTATAGGTTGAATGGGGGCGACCAAATAGGGTTTCACAACCACCATTTATAATCATTATCACCCAAAGAAGAAGAAGAAGAAGAAGAAGAAGAAGAACAAGAAGAAGAAGAAGAAGGAGGAGGAGGAGGAGGAGGAGGAGGAGGAGAAGGATGAGGAGAAAGAGGCCTGAAGTTGTTTAAAAAGTAGGTACAAGTTAAAACTTAAAAAAAAAAGCTGGTATAGGTTGAATGGGGGCGACCAAATAGGGCGTCCCGTGCAATTTTTATGGGGAGAGAATGGGATGTGAATTTTTTGAAAATATATTCGAATTTTTAGGAGGGGGTTGGTGAAGGAAAGAGAACGAGATGCTAATTTTAAGAAATCTTCTATTTTTTATTTATTTTATAATTTTGTACATAAATGATAAATATAAATATAAATATAAAATATAATTAATTACTTAAAAAGGATAATAAATAAATTTTTATTATAATATAAATTAGAGCGAATTAATCTTATGAGTCAAATCCATTTTGACGGCTCTCTTAAGTGTGGGAAGTTGATCCACTTGCGATAATCGAAAGTGTCATATACTTGACTAAGATTAATAGTATCATGAAAGGACAAAAGATAACGATGTAAACTGTTAGAAAATATTATAGTTGTGACTTGTGAGAAAGGTTTCTTTTCCGAAGTTTTAATAATAAAGATAGCCATATTTATGGGCGAAGACAGAAACTAAGGTAGGGCTTCTGTCGACTTTGGTAACTTTATTTCAATCATTTTTGTCTAAAGAAATTTATTTAATATATATAAATTATTAATATAAAATTTAATAACTTAAAATAATAAAAATTTTAAACTCATAAACTTTAAATCGAATAATTCTAACCATATATTTTCTCGTATTACAACTCCAAACATCACTTTAACTGGAGTAGGATGATGATTTGGCACCATTATTCATGCCGAGAAGGTAGAGCAAAGTCAATTATACAAAAATATAAGTCAAGGTGAAAATTCGGGAAAATTAATAAGTTATATTCTCTCTGTTTCAATTTATATGAATTTGTTTGATTGGGTGAGGAGTTTAAAAAAAAATAAAGACTTTTGAAATTTGTGGTTATAAACAAATCAAAAAGGGTGTCCGAGTATTTGTATGATTATAAAAGTTTTTCATTAAGAGTAGAATTATAAGTTTAAGTAAAATTATTTTCAAATATAAAAAAAGATATTACGGATAAAAAAAGAAATAGATTCACGAACCGGAGGGAGTACTAACTAACAATGTATAAATATGGCCTTCAAACTTGACCGTGACTTTAGTTTTGTCATGTTCTTCCTTCTATTTTGGAGTTTGATATTTGCCACTTGATTGAAGGTTACCTTTGGTCTCCCTATTTAGTGTAGCTGCACCATGCAATTAATGGCCTTTGAAATTTAATCTTTACTTTTGAATTCCTTACACATTAAAAAATTTGTCTCCATGTGTGCGATCCTTTCTACTTATTTTTGTATCCAATTTAAAGATTTCCAAATGTTGAATCATTTATTAGAAATAGAGAGTTTTGTATTGGGTGTTTAAAAACATTAACAACTTTAGAAGGCACAGTTTTTTCTCAAATAAATCTGTTTTTTTTGGAAGGGGAGTCCTGAAGTAATGGTAAAGTTATTTTCGTGTGATCTATATGTTACGGATTCGAACCGCGAAAGCAACCACTAATATTTATATTAGGGTAGACTGTCTACGTCACAGTTCTTGGGGTGCGGCCTCTTCCCGGATCCTGCGTACTTGTGGTATGTCTTGTGCACATGATTGTCCAAATCCGTTTATTGGTATTAGGCACAAAAGTTGGTAAATATCAAATTGTAAATTTTATAAAATACACTGAATAAAATGTGAAATCATGTTGTAGGAAAATTTAAAGGAAAATCCAAGGAAATAGAACAAAGACAAGAGAAAGAGTGCGTGTTCAAAATTTAGTTGAAATAAAAATATATTAGGTGATTTTTCTCATCTGCTCAAATTTTGATGAAAAGAGTTACTTAATATCTTTACTGATAGAAAATAGTAAGTATTTATAAAATAATCAAAATGCACGTAAACTAGCCTGAATATCACCGTTGACAGAAAATGGAGAGGGGGGGGGGGGTGTGCTTTCACCTTAAACTTGTGGCTTAGTGGTATCCCTTAACATTAACTAAATGGAAGATCCATAGTTCATATAATCATATCTCCCTTCTTCCAATATTTGACATAAACAAAGAAGATTATGACAAGAATATAATCTACTTAAATATCAAGCAAATGAATAAATAACTACCAAAATAAAATGACTTAATTGCAAGTCTTTCTAAAATAATAAATTAACAACATAATTGTACACCATGCTACTTTAACAATTCCAATTAATAATATCAATGACCAAACACCCTCTATAATAAATAATTAAAATATTATTGACACCAAGAAAATATGAAGGGGAAAATATAAAAATAATTGTAAGTTGAATAGTTCAAATATGAGTTATTCTCCTGATATAAATTGACTTCGTGTACCGTCTCTTTTATTGACTTTCAAGGTCTACTTTTAAACTTTGGACCTTTTCGTTTTTGGCTTGGTTATAGTGACTTCTTTTTCAAAACACATACATAAAATACTGAATTTGGAGTTATGGCTATTTTGCTATCAATTAATAGCCCCAAAAAGAAAAGAGATAAACAAAAAACAAAAGCCCGAGTCTCGAATTGCAAATTTAGTGGGCGTTTGGCCTATTTAGGGAGTTGAGGCGAAAAATGGCTTGATGAACCGTTCGCCACGCACCGGCCACATTCACTTGCTTATCGTAGAGATTGTGGGGATGCGCCCCAGTTATACACTCCCTTCGTTCTACGAACCCTTGTTGATTCTGAACTTCGTTCGCGAAGGAACATAAGAATTGTAAAATTTTGAAAAAAATATAGAATCTTTTTTAAGTGAAAATGGTATTTGAAAATTAGAGTTGTGTTTGGACACGAATATAATTTTGGATTGTTTTTGAATTTTTGTAAGTGAACTGAGTGAAAATTTTGAAAAACAGATTTTTGGAGTTTTTCAAAATTTTAAAATAATCTCAAAATGCATCTTCAAGTGAAAATTAAAAATTTTATGGCCAAACACTGATTTCGAAAAAAAAAAAAAAAATCATGGCCAATTAATTTCATTAGTATTCACAATTTGACCAATAAATAATAATATCCTTTAGATCAAATCGACCATGCTCCTCTCACATGAAACTCAACATGCCATGATTTGATTTGTGATTTTCACTCATTCACATCCGACATTTACACCACTAAAAACCACAATGACATGTATTATTCATTTTAAATTGTTACTCTTAAGTTGTTTGGTTTGGTGCAAATAACAGAATTGAATAACTTTTATTTCGATCTAAATTATGCTTAATAAAATATGCTATTTCATTTCCATTTTTTCTACTTGCTGATTGTTTCAAACTCAAACAATAGAGTATATGTTATATGCATTGATGGTAAAATAATATTGTACAATCAAATTATTTAAGAAGTAGATTTCTCTAAACGATAAGAATTTGATGGGAAATGCAGTGCAATCATACATTAAAAGAGACTGGTGACTGGTTTTACAAAAAGTTGTTGGGAACTGCAGCTGCTTCCCTATCAGCTATATTCAACCTGCAATTTTAATGGAGAATTTCAAAGGTTTTCACTCAAGTGCTGAAAATGGCCCCTCGCTCGTGCTGATTTAACCAACATGTCATCAATGTAGATCTTCGTGGTTTTCCTCTAGTATTATTGAGATATTTTAGTCACCAATCTTTGGTATGTTGCTTCAACATTTTTAAGCTGAACGGCATAACTTTACAATAACAAGTCCCTCTGTTTGCAACAAATAAAGTTTTTGTCTCATCCAAAGGATCCATCTTTATTTGATTATAATTAAAATATGCGTCTAAAAAACTTAAAAGTTCATGACCTGCAGTAGAATCAATTAGTTGATCTATATGTGGTAAACGAAATGAATTTTAGCAAGCTTAATTTAAATCAGTATAATCCACACACACTCGCCACGTCTTCATCGTCAAACACTATGTTGTCCCATTCTAGAGCCTGACGAACCCGTTTCTGATGGCTAACAATGACTTTGGATGTCTTTTTTGCTGTCGTGTATGTTATCCCGTTGACTTCTTCACCCCCAATTATAACATTTACCGTCCTTTTTGTTGACGGGGGTTTTGGTGGTTCTTGCCTGTTTTTCATGTAGGATTGTTTTCCTATTTCACTAAACATATCAGTGAGGTAGCATTGCTTCAACAAATATTGAACTTCTCCTCGTAGGAGCCTGCTATCTGCCATTCTATGGCCATGATCATTGTGAAATTCATATAGAATTCCTAGCATTTTTTGCTAGATTTGACCTCATCTCTTTCGCCATCGTACTTTGTCACCCATTCCTCTAAGAACAGCTACCAACTCGGTTGTACTAATGCTAAAATTGTAATCTCCTATCTTGATCGAGAATTTGGATCACTATTTCCGGCTATGTCCTGTTCCTTTTTGTATTGGGAATAAGAACTCGCCTCCTTTTGTCTCGATCTCGAATCAAACCGTGCATGTTCTTGTTTTGATCGGGAATCTCATCCTGCGGGTCCATATAAGGTTCGTATTTGTTCTTACCAGATCTTCTTTCTGTCTTTGAGCTTCTAGATCTCTCCTCTACCCTTGGCTGGGAAATCGTGTCTTCTTATATGCGTAACTTCGTACTATAACTGTTGTACACGTCATTCCAGGTACCAGACTTTCTTACAATCTTCTCGTGGCTTATGAATTTTTCTCATTCAATTTACTTGCAAATGCCATAGCTACTCAGTTATCAGGTACATGTGGTAGCATCATCCTCTCTCACTGAAATCTATCTACGAATTCCCTGAGCAATTCTATGCTTTCTGCTTTACTTTGAAAATATCTTCCATTCTCTTTTCTACTTTTTGAACTCCTGAGTGTGCTTTTATAAATAAATCTGCAAGTTCAGTAAAAGAGTCAATAAATTTTTTAAGTAAGAGTAAATACCACGTTAGTGCTCCTTTCGTGAGGTTTTCGCCAAATATTTTCACTAAGACTAATTCATTTTCCTACTTAAGTCATTGCCTTTAACCCATGTGGTAAATGCAATAACATGGTATCATATTTAGGGATATCAAGCATTTTTAACTTTTTGAGAATTAGCAAAGGTGTTGTACTTGGCTTCCAAGCTTGTTGTGAATATTTGTCAATATCCACTCCTTTTATCACTCGTGGCACTCCAGGTATCTGTTCTATCCCCTCGTTTTGTTCCTTGAGCTATTTCTGTTAGGCTAGTACCAAACTTTGCAAATTAGAATTATTTGGTGTACTTGAACCTCCATCTCCAGAATCGTTTGGTATTCCTCCACTTCCAAACTATCAATCTCCAAATGATAGATTTTTAGAGTTGTATTTACTGGTGAAGGAGTGCGCAACGTTATTGCCCCTTGCAAAAGCACGCAAAGATTCACCAACTTGTTGATAAATTATCTGCCTTAAATTATCATGCTCGTTGGTCTGCTCATCAATTCGTTGTCCATCATTATGAGTAGTAGACCTTTCAGGTGAATTGTCACGTGAGCATTGTGCAGTCGCGGTGGGCATACGGTGTGGTGGAGTTCCACCTCGTTGTCTTTCTTGGACTCCCTCCTCCACCTGAACAATTTCGTTAGTAGTAGACAAGCTTTGTTGCTAAAGATAAAAATATAAAAAATGAACAGTTTATCAGATTCACGGTAATATATCCAATTTGTTTAACCAAAAAATAATTTTTGTGGTCAAAGTCAATATTAAAGAAAATCGGCTTTCTAATGAGGACCTTTATATAAGGATACAAATATGTAACAATATTCCCTCACTCAATTCCTACCCGCTACTTACGTTAGCTGCATTAATTGTTCGATACTAAAATTACTCGTGACAATTATGGCAATAATAGACAATTGCACATAATCAGGGACAATACTGATTCTCTTTCACCGTGCCTCATCATTCTTCTATATTAATCTGATACAACTGTCACTTGTCACCATATCGTCACTCCACGTATCAAACTGTAACGACCTTACCGGTCGTTTTGAGTATTATAACCTTGTTCCCCTATTTACTAATCAATTTATGCTTTACAGTTGTTATGTAACTTTCCGGGGTAATTGGTTCGGGTCCGGTAAGGTTTTGGAATGAATTGGAATATTAGTTTCAAGGTTTAAAGCTTAAGTTGAAATAGTTGATCGGATGTTGACTTATGTGTAAGTGACCCTATAATAGAGTTTTGATGATTGCAATAGCTCCGCATGGTGATTTTGGACTTAGGAGCGTGTCCGCAAAATTATTTGGAAGTCCATAGTTAAATTAGACTTGAAATGGCTAAAATATAAATTTAAGTTTGGAAGTTTGACCGGGGAGTTGACCTTTTGATATCGGGGACATAATCCAATTTAGGGAATATGAATAGGTGTTGTTTTAGACGTCAATACCACACAAGAATATAGATTAAAAGTGTGGTACCCAATTTTTCGAGTGCTGTCTCACAAGAAGAACCTGGTTCTTCTTTGTGTTCCAACTTCTACTGGTGCGGAATAATAAAAACAGTAAAGTAAAAACACAAAGATTTTTACGTGGAAAACACCTAGCTCAAAAGGTGAAAAAATCACGACCTACTCCTCAGTAGGATTTTCTTAAACTCTTCACTAAAACTCTGAGCCAAACGGACTTACAAAATAAACTCTTTTGTAATCCTAGGACTAACTCTAATCCCTTTGTATCAACTAGCCTCTAGCTAATTTCTACAAGCTTCAAGTTAACTCTAACTTGAACAATGTGTACCTATTATAATTTGCTTCTAAGAAAGCTGATAAGATACAATATTGAAACTCCTACTACAACCAACTAGACTCAATACATCAACGATGAAACTGGTTCTTCTAGCTGATCTGTAGCCTTTGTATCGCACAATAAATCTGCTTGCAAAACAACTATGGGAATTTTTCTTTCAGATCTTGATTCACTTCAGCACCTGTGCGTCTCTTTCTCCAGTAGAAATACTTCGAGTATTTATAGAGTCAGTAGCTGAATTTGTCGATCAATTCTAGTTCAACTCTTCCTGGGAGAAAGAATTCGAATTAAACTCAACTTCCTTCCTTTGTTACTTTCCTTGCTGAATTCAACTTCTATTCTCTCATCAGTTTGCAACCTTTTCGCATTAGGAGACAATCTCTTGGTTCATTGATACTTCACAATCACAAATATCTCCTATGCATATACGGTTCATGTGCCAGCTATTCAGTTCCAAGATGTGTGCTCTGATGGACCTGGTTCAACTGGTCAGCCTTTGTCAATCTTCAAAACTATGCAGTGACATGGGTAAAAAAATTCCCCCTTTTTGATGATGACAAACTCCGTGCTTCATCCTGTATACACTTCAAAATACTTTGTATGTTTTAAGAATTAATCATTGAGAAACCAGGTTAATTAGGTTATAAATATCACTTAAAAAAAATTCATCACATATCTTTCCCGTTTTGGCATAATCGAAAAGATTGCAAGATGATACACTTACCAGATTTATTAATTATTACTCATGTCCATTGAGGCAACTGCAGGTGCAAATCATGATTAATCAACACAAGAAGCCAATAAATGTAAGCTAAATAAGAAATTGAGACAAGTCAATAACTAGAAGAAACATTAATTTATTAGTAACGATTATTAACCACCATACAGCAAAACAAAAACAAACCAATCATTAGCAAAAAATAGAAAAAAATAGAAACAAGTCTAAAAATACAGAAACACGTCCCGAACTGGGCACTTGAAAGGTTATGGGGAAGCTCTGGATAGCCTAAGGATGGGAAGGTTCAGAGGAGGTTGTGGTCTTGGATTGTAGGAGAGAAAGCATCTGCTTAAGAACACCCTCGTTCCTTTCTTTCTCTTTTGCTAATTTAGCCCTGAGAGCATCCCACTCAGCTTCAACCTCAATCACACGAGACTTCAAACGAAGGATCTCCATATCCTTGATCTTTATTTTCTACCACCTCTATGCCTACTTGGCACTTCAACATCAATAATATACCCAACCAACACGAACCTTTTATCAGCAGAAACAACTTCAGAATTAATTTCAGGATTACCTTTCTCAGAGCTGGTTGAACCAGGTTCGTCCTCCTCGTTGGCTGATTTAAAAGATTCACTAGACGAATCTGTCTTAGAACCTTTGTCCGCTTCAATAAGATCCTCCAAGAATTTTGCCCTAGTCCTAGAAGCAACAGATTTCCGGGCAAGAACTTTGACACGATGATTCTTGGGGCTAGGATTAGGGTTTGGAGTAGGTTCAGGAATGGATGTATTTTCAGGGGTTGATGAGATTTTTGGTGATTGAGAACTGTATACAGATGGAGAGTTAGATTCAGACTCAGAATTTCCTCCATCATAATCACGATTAGGTGATGAAGTAGAAGAAAAAGCAGGTGGTGGTGAAGACATGATTATGTGATGTTAGGAAGAGAAGGCGAGTAAGCAGTTTTGGTTTGTAGAATAAGTTGAACTTGGTTCGATGGTTTCTTTATGAAGAAAAGAGTAATGATGACCTTTATATAAGATGTGGCTAGGGAGATTACAATGACAGAGTATTTACTCAAGTAGGAGTCTAATCGCCGAAGGACTGACATTGATTAGACATTTAATTTCCCCCTAAAACTAAGCTAATTAAGTGAAGATGGGACGTATTGAAACTGGTTCAATTTGGTTAAGTACGAAGTATTTGAATTTGAACCAATTATGGAAAGAATCCTGCTCATATATGAATGTAATTGAATTAATATATGGAGAAGAGTACGTACCTCGTCAGTCAGATGAATCAGCATGGATGAACCAGGTTCATCCTATTAGAAATCTTTAGTATCCGGGAAATCATATTAATACATGTCAAAAGAGTATGGCAATAAAGACATGATGCTGAGCAATTATTAATCTAATTAAGTACCTAATTAGAATTTTCTAGCCAACAAAAAAAAATTCTTTTTTTTTCAAATATTTTTTTTTTCATTTTTTTTCCAATTAGGTGATCTTAATCATCCCTAATTCAAGCCTGTTTCTCTCAAAATGCTCCCTACTCAGAGCTTTGGTGAAGATATCTGCAATTTGCTTATCAGTAGCACAAAATTCAATTGACATCATTCCCTTTTCATAGTTGTCCCTAAGGAAGTGGTGTCTAACATCTATGTGCTTAGTTCTCTTATGATGAACCGGGTTCTTCGTTATACTAATGGCACTAGTGTTATCACAAAAAATAGGAATGCATCCCACATCTATACAAAAGTCCATGAGTTGTTGCTTAATCCACAACAACTGAGCACAACAAGAGGCTGCATCCACATATTCAGCCTCAACAGTAGACAAAGCTACTGAATTTTGTTTCTTGGTGGCCCAAGACACAAGGCAAGAGCCCAAGAAGTGATCCATGCCTGAAGTACTTTTCCTGTCAACCAGCAAAGCTGCATAATCAGCATCAGCATATCCTACAAGGTCGAAATTACTACCTTTAGGATACAAAAGGCACAAATCAGTGGTGCCTTTCAAATATCTCAGAATTCTCTTCACTGTAGTGAGGTGGGACTCCTTTGGATTTGTCTGAAACCTAGCACATAGTCCCACACTGAACACAATATATGGTGTGCTGGAAGTGAGATATAGTAGAGACCCAATCATTCCTTTGTATACCTTCTGATCAACGGATGAACCAGGTTCATCCACATCCAATTTAGTAGTTGTGGCTATGGGGGTGTCTATTTCCTTTGAATCCTCCATCTTGAACTTCTTGAGGAGTTCTTTCACATACTTTTGTTGATGAATCATTGTTCCATGTGGGTTTTGCTTGATTTGTAAGCCTAAGAAGAAGTTTAGCTCACCCGTCATACTCATTTCAAATTCACTCCCCATTAGTGTAGCAAATTACTTGCTAAGCTTTTCACTAGTTGCCCCGAATATGATATCATCAACATATATTTGCACAATCAGAAGATCCTTCCCCTTTTCCTGTAGGAATAAAGTACTGTCAATTTTGCCTCATTTGTACCCATGTTCCAGCAGGAATTTTGGCAATCGCTCATACCATGCTCTAGGTGCTTGTTTGAGACCATAAAGAGCCTTGTCAAGTTTATATACATGATCAGGTGACTCTTGCTTTCAAAACCTGGAGGCTGTTTGACAAATACATCTTCCTTCAAATATCCATTGAGAAAGGCACTCTTAACATCCATATGATGAAGAGTGACTTCCATATGTGCAGCAAATGCTATAAGAAGTATGATTGCCTCCAATCTTGCCACAGGAGCAAAGGTCTCATCATAGTCAATTCCTTCTTCTTGACTATACCCTTGAACAACTAGTCTTGCATTATTTCTTGTAACAATTCCATCCTTATCGAGCTTGTTCCTGAAGACCCACTTCGTGCCAATCACTGATCTGTCTAGTGGCCTGGGTACCAAGTGCCATACTTGACTTCTTTCAAATTGATTCATCTCCTCTTGCATGGCATTTACCCAATCAACATCTTGTAGGGCTTCACCAATGTTCTTTGGTTTAATTAGGGATAGGAAGGCATCAAACGCACACAGATTTTTCAAGGAAGGTCTTGTTTTGATTCTGGATGACAAATCTGTTATGATGTTCTCAAGAGGGTGAGAACTCTGATATCTGTGTGGTTTGAGTACTAGTAGTTCACTTCTGGATAGTTCCATGTTGTTTTGTTGTTGTGGAACAGGATCAGGGCTAGGATTCACATGTTGAATTCCCCCTGTCATGTTGCTTAGGTTAGTTGGACTTGGTCCATCACCTGTTCCATCTCCCATAGTTGTTTCACTGTGTTCACTGCTTCTCACCAATCCAAGCTCCTCATCTTCTGGTTCCTGTCTCTCAGAGAAAGTGTTAGTTTCATCAAATACAACATGCACACTCTCCTCTACACACATAGTTCTTTTATTGTACACTTTATAGGCTTTACTATGTGATGAATATCCCAAGAATACTCCCTCATCACTTCTGGGATCAAATTTAACTAAGGAATCTTTGCCATTATTGTGCACATAGCATTTACATCCGAAATCCCTAAGATTTGATATGTTGGGCTTTTTTCCTTTGAGTAATTCATAGGGAGTCTTCTCTACGAGTGGCCTTGTCATATATCTATTGATTATATAGCAAGTAGTGTTTATTGCTTCTGCCCAGAAGTTGTGTGGTAGTTTGCTAGAAAGAAGCATGGTTCTTGACATGTCTTCAAGAGTTCTATTCTTTCTTTCCACAACCCATTTCGCTGTGGGGTTCTAGGGGCAGAAAATTTGTGATTGATACCATGTTCATCACAGAACTCAGCAAACTTAGCACTTTCAAATTCAGTACCATGGTTAGATCTTATTGATGCTAGTTGATGTCCTAACTGATTTTGAGTTTTCTTAACAAAAGAGATGAACATATAAACTGCTTCATCCTTAGATTCTAGAAATAAGGTCCACGTGAACCTTGAGTAATCATCAACTAACACCATCAAATATTTCTTACCACCTCTGCTCAAAGTTCTCATTGGACCACACAGATCCAGATGAACCAGTTCCAACGTCCTGGTGGTACTGACCATTTTCTTACTTTCGAATGAGGATCTTACCCGCTTCGAACTTGCACATGCCTCACAAAATTTGTCTTCCTTGAACTTAATGTTAGGGAGTCCCACCACTAAGTCCTTAGAGACTAATTTGTTAAGCTGATTTAGACTTGCATGTCCAAGTCGTTTGTGCCAAAGGAGGGGATCACTGTCCAAAACACTTAAGCAAGTGAGTTCATTTTCAGACAGTGTGGACAAGTCTATGACATAGATATTATTCATTCTCTTTCCCTGCAAAACAATCTTGTCAGTAAGCAAGTTAATCACAAAACATTTTGTGGAAGTGAAAGCAACCAGGTTACCTCTGTCACACAATTGTGACACACTGATCAGGCTATATTTCAAGCCATCTATCAAGTACACATGTTCGATGGAACGTGTGTCATCCTTACCTACTTTGCCAACCCCTATAATTTCACCTTTCTTTCCATTTCCAAAGGAGACATTTCCTCCTTTGAGGTTTTCAAGTGAAAGGAACTGTTCCTTGTTCCCCGTCATATGCTTTGAGCAGCCACTATCCAAAAACCAAATTTGGCTGCTTCCTCTCACTTGTACCTACAAAAGGAAATCAGGGGTTAGTTTTAAGAACCCAAACTAGTTTGGGTCTTTTTCTATGAGAGAATGGATGAATCAAATTTTTTTCAAGCCCAATTTGGTAGCCAGCTTTTCTTTTTGACAAACCTCTCATTTTTTCGATTGGCCTGCTCTTTTGAAGTACACTCATATTTGTAGTGGCCAGTCTTACCACAGTGGGTGCAGATTTTATTTTCAGGGAGAGTGAGATACTTGCTTTTGGGATTCCACTTGAGCAATTGAGTCCCAAAACCAAGCCCTCTCCGGTTGCTACTATGATTCTCTTGAAGCCATGTCAAGGCATCAGAGGATTTATTCCACTTACAGGTTCTATCTAATTCATGTTTGACTTTGCCAAGGTCTTCTTTGAGTGATTTTATCTATTCATCCTTGGCGTACATTTTATCTTTTAGTTTTCCCAAATTTTCTTCTAACATGACATGAGAGTGATCAACAACCTTTTTACTGGATCCTAATCTCAGTTTTAAGTTTTTCAGATTTTAATTCTAGAATCTCAGTCTCAAGTGGATGAACCTGGTTCAACAGGACAGTGTTTTTCTTTTCAGATTCACTGACTCTGATTTCCAGGTTCATGCACTTTGCTTTTAGCATTGCACATTCTTTAGAGAGTTGATCATTCTCTTTGGATGTTTCCTCAGAATCATCTATGAAATCAAGTAGCAACTCAGCGAGTTTTTCCTTAGATATGAACTTTATTTTGTTTTTAAGATGGGAAATGCTTACCTGTGGTTCTTCATCAGATTATCCAATTACCATGAGCGCATGATATTCAGTTTCCCCATCTTCTGATTCCTCATCTGAACTTTCACCCCCAAGCAGCGACCATAGCCTGTGTTGTGGTCTTCTTGGGTTGGACCAATTCCTTCTTCGTGTTCCTTCTTTCATATCTCTCCTTTTTCCATTCTACTTCCCATTGGGGTCAGTTTTTGATGAGATGGCCAGTCTTACCACATTTGTAGCATCCCTCGTTGGTTGGCCTTTCTGGAGATTTTGCTTTGTTGTAGTTTCCTCCTCTAGAGATGCCCTTCTTCCTCATGAAGAAGTTTCTGAATTCTTTGGTAATCATGGCCAACTCATCTTCTTCCAGATCTGCTCCCTTAGTGATTCTTACAGCTAGAATCCTCTCCTTCTTTGGTCCATCCATATTCATTGTCTGCCTTCTGAGTTCATAGGCAGTGAGGTTTCCAATCAGCTCACCCAATCTCAAGGTAGCCATATTTTTGGATTCCTGGATAGCAATGATTTTGCTTTCCCAGGAAATTGGCAAGACCCTTGTTAGGATCTTCTCAACCCTTTCCTCTTCAAGAATGACTCTTCCAAGAGATTTTAGTTCATTAGTCAAGGTTGTGAACCTTGTATACATCTCTTGGATAGTCTCTCCTTCTTTCATAGTGGATTTTTCATACTGAGAGTATACTAGAGTACCTCTTGACCTCTTTACCTGAGGTGTTCCTTCATGGGCTACTTGTAGAGTATCCTAGATTTCTTTGGCTGTGGTGCAACTTTGGATTCTCCTGTATTCATCTGGACCTAATCCACAAACCAGCCACTTTTTGGCCTTAGCATTCTTCTCCCATTTCTTCAGGTCTTCAGTAGTGCAATCAGCCCTAGTCTTTGGTACATGCACACTTTCAGCAGTCTTCTTCATTGTAGCTATAGGCCCATCAGTGACTATGTCCTAGAGTTCATAGTCTTCTCCTATCAGGTGGTCCTTCATCCTGTTCTTCCACCAAGAGTAGTACTGGCCATTGAAGAGTGGTGGCCTTGTAGTTGATTGACATTCTCAGTTCCCAGGTGGTACACTCATTTTGATCTTTTCCAAGGTGTTAGCCTTTTCAAGGATAACCTGCTCTGATACCAATTGTTGTTTTAGACGTCAATACCACACAAGAATATAGATTAAAAGTGTGGTACCCAATTTTTTCGAGTGCTGTCTCACAAGAAGAACCTGGTTCTTCTTTGTGTTTCAACTTCTACTGGTGCAGAATAATAAAAGTAGTAAAGTTAAAACACTGAGATTTTTACGTGGAAAACACCTGGCTCAAAAGGTGATTGTTTGCACTGGCCTTGCTCAGGTGATTTCGGCTCAGGCCGTACTGGCCACTTCTCAGGCCAGGGGAGGTACTCATACCCCTGTTTCCCGTACTCTAGAGCAGGTATTGCTGGGACTTCAGATACCGAGGACACTACCAGCCCAACCAGTTGCAGTTGCTCATGCCCTGGTAGTCCCAATTATGACTTATGATGAGCAGGGGAGACTTGAGAGATTTGGAGGCTTCGGCCTCTATTATTTGGCGGTGCTGAGTTAGAGGAACTCAGGGCTTCTTGGACAAGTGCTAGTGGATCCTTCGTACAACGGGTATTCTAGAGACAAATGGGGTCTCGTTCACTACTTCTCAATTTTCTGGGGCTTCCTTCAGGTAGTGGAAGGCTTATGAGAGGCGCATGCTGGTCGGTGTAGTGCCACTTACATGGCAGGATTTCTCCGTTCTCTTCTTGGAGAATTTCTTGTCGTAGTCTCGCAGGGAGGAGTTGCGTAGACAGTTTGAGAATCTCTGGCAGGATGGCATGTCTGTGACCCAGTACGAGATGAGGTTTCTTGAGTTGGCTTGTCATGCAGTTAGGTTGGTTACCCTGATAGGTAGAGGATCATGAGGTTCGTTGATGGCCTCACGTATCAGCTGCGGTTTCTTATGAATAGGGAGAGGGTATCTGGTGCCACCTTTGATGAGGTGGTTGACGTTGCTCGAAAGATAGAGATGGCCCGTTACCGGGAGCATAGTGAGAGGGAGGCCAAAAGGCCTCGAGGTCCGGGTGGTTTTGGTGGGGTACCTTTTGGGGGGCAGTCCTACCATAACAGGGGTCGCTCTTAAATGCTCGCTCAGACGACTGGTCCAACTCATCGTGGTGAATCAGCTAGACACGGTTCTTATAGTGCTCACTCAGGCCAATGTTCATTCAGTGCACTACCAGCGCAGATTTCTCACCATGCCTCCCCCGCTCAGGTTCCTACAAGTAGTTCCTTGGGTTATCAGGAGTAATAGTTCTGTTAGGGGAGAGGTTTTATCGAGTGCGAAGACTTTGGTCATATCAAGAGAGATTTCCCTAGGTTGTTGAGTGTGGCTCCACAACAGAGTTATCGGTCGATGACACTAGCACCAACAGTTACACCACCCACCCACCTAGCTTGGGGTGGGGATCAATTGGCTAGGAGTCACCCAAGAGGGGGAGGCCGGTCAGGTGGTGGGAAGGCCCGACTCGATGCTTTTCCTGCCAGTCCAGATGTTGTTGCTTTAGATGTAGTGATCACAGGTATTGTCTGAGTGTGCCACAGGGAAGCTTTTATATTATTTGACCCTGGTTCCACTTATTCGTATGTATCATTGTACTTTACTCATTATCTAGATATTCCATGTATGTCCTTAGTTTCACATGTTCGTGTATCTATGCCGGTGGGCGATACTATTATTGTGGACCGTGTGTATCGGGCATGTGTGGTAACAACTGGGGGACTAGAGACTAGAGTTGATCTCTTATTGCTTAGCATGGTTGATTTCGATGTAATCTTGATTGGTTGTCTCCATGTCATGGTATTATAGATTGTCACGCAAAAACCGTGACGTTGGCGATGCCGGGGTTGCCAAAGGTCGAATGAAGAGGCTCTCTAGATTATGTTCTCAACATGGTAATTTCTTATTTGAAGGCCCAACATATGGTTGAGAAGGGGTGTTTGTCCTATTTGGAATTTGTGAGAGATGTTGATGCAGACACTCCTACTATTGATTCTGTACCGGTAGTGCGAAACTTTCCGGATGTATTTCCTGCAGACCTGCTAGGTATACCACCCGACAGGGATATTGATTTCGGTATTCACTTGGTGACGGTAACTTAGCCCATTTCTATTCCTCCGTGTTTTATGACACCAGCTGAGTTAAAGGAATTGAAAGAACAACTTCAGGAACTTCTTGATAAAGGGTTTATTAGGCCTAGGGTGTCGCCTTGGGGTGCACCAATTCTAGTCGTAAAAAAAATGGTACTATGCGCATGTGTATCGACTACAGGTAGTTTGCACACACCCCCATGAGCGCATGTACCTATTGAGTGCGAGTGCTGAGTGCTGAGTGATTGAGAGGACTGAGTGACTGTTGCTCTGAGAGGATGCATTGATTTCATTGTTTTTGATCTTCAGTTGTCACATATCACTATTTTGGAATTTTCTGAGAGATATTATCTTCTGTTCCAGTTGAACTTGTTATGAAATTACTGTTTGGGCCTTAAATGTTGAACTTCAAAGCATGCCTACCATATTATGTTGGAAATTACTGTAATTGGACTTAGTTGTAAAGCTCGTAAATACCTTCAGTTCTTTATTTAGTATTGTTACTTACTGAGTTGGTTGTACTCATACTACACCCTACACTTCGTGTGCAGATCTAGGTGTTCCTGAACACAGTGGACATTGATTTCTTCGCACAGTTGATCTTCCAAAGATTCTTAGGTAGCTGCCAGTGTTTCGCGGACCTTGTCTCTCCTTTCCTATCTTCTTGCTTATTGTTATTTAGTCTCAGACTATTATAGACCGTGTTTTCCAGATTTGTGATTATAGATGCTCATGTACTTGGTGACACCCCGATAGTTGGGAATTCCGCGTTGAGTTTTGGGTTCTATCCTTGTTTATGAGAATTTTTATTATTTAAACTGTTTTAATTCATTTTCTGTTAAAAGTGTTGGGATTATTCTGTAATGTCGGCTTGCCTAGTACCACGATATGCGCCATCACAACATGTTAGGATTTTGGGTCGTGACTCAAACCTATTTTACCACCAATACAATGGTAGAGGCATGAAACCTTATTTCCTTCTCCAAGAGGTGTGCAACCTCGCGATCCCCATCTTCCGCATCAATAACCTGCAATCGTAGACAATAAAGTGATAAATATGCTAGGTTTATCTAATAGTTGTATTACCTCTATGAAGTCGACTTCCACTTTCAGATCCTACCGATTATGTTTGTAAGCCAGTTGTAGGCCATTTTCTAAAGCTAAGAGTTTTGCATGTGTGTGCTTATGTCTCGACCCAATTCTATTATATGCCGTGATGGCGCCCAACGCCACCGCTAAGCAAGTCAACAGTGAACTAACTACGTGATTTCTTTTTTTATTAAATTTCCAAGTAATTAGACCTTCCTTAATCCAAAAGATTTAAGAAAACAGATTAAAATAAATAAAACGAAAGAAATTGAGTGCAATCATAACCATAGAAATGAACCAAAATCACAAGTTTACTAGTGTGTGTGAACAAGACCTGGTGTAACAAATGTATGAGCATCTAGTAGAATATATAAAAGAATACTAGCCTACTTTGTGAAGTGAAATAGACAGAAAATAGAACAAAGGAAAGACTCCGGCTGCTGCAGAACGGGCTCAGAAGGGCAGCTCACTGCGAAGTCTCGGGAATCAGGGATGCGCGTCGGACTGAACTCCAGATGCACCTGCCTCAGATCCTGCATATTCAGTGCAGAAGTAGCGTGAGTACATAAACAACATGTACCCAGTAAGTATCTAGTATAATCTTGAAGTAGTGACAAGGGGTCGACTTCTACACTTACTATGGGCCAAAAATATAAAATAATATGAAATTCTGATTAAACATGATATATATAAATATGACAATGGAACTCGGAGCAAGAAATAAATAATCAATCATTTCACCGTTAGTAAGAACCAAATCATTACCCTCATTTAACCATTTAACCATTTAACCTCTCAAGTCAATGAAACAATATCAAATATAATAGGGTTTCCAGTATTACCACGCACGAATTATGCCGAGGACGTATGAACCAATCCAAATATACATAGACATAAACTGTGTGCACCACCGAGGGTCGAAAAGCACAATCCATAGATGCATCTATTAACCTGCCGAGGCGAACGGCCCGCTCCCATGACAGTAGTGGAAGTTTACCTCGCTCGCGTAATATACTTGCGACGCGGTTGAACATGGATTTCTCAAGTTATCATAATATCCCTCAATTCTTTCCAAAACAAGAAATTTAACTAGAAGCTTTTAACATCTTGAAATCCCCAATCTCAACTCTATTCAAGGTAATTAGTAAGCATAACTAAATAACGGGGTCAACAAAGCATGGTGTAACCTAGAACTACCCGGACATAAGAATAATTAGTAGCTACGTACGGTTGCTTGTCACCTAGTGCGTACGTAGCCCCCACAAATAGAAGCACACATTAATTGAATTCACCTATGGGGTTAATTCCCTCTTACAAGGTCAGAAAAAAGATTTACCTTGTCTTAAAGCCTGCATTCTGGTCAAAGATTTGTGCTCAAACCCTCAATTTGGTGCCAAACGACTCGAACCTAGTCAAATTTTATATAAAATAGTCAATATATGCTCAAAAGTTCATATTTTAACTATTAAAGTGATTACCCAACCCCGATTGAAGAATTCCTAAAATTCACCCCCGGTCCCACGTGCCCGAATTCTGAAAATTTTCGGAGAAAATTGTTGCCCATAACCTCATGAAGTCAAATATATGATTTTCATAGAATTTTGTAACCATTTTTGTGGTCAAATCCCATTCTTTTCCAAAACCTAGGTTTTTCATCCAAACCCTTGATTTCACAAAATTTTACATGTTAATCTACCCTTAATCTATGTATTTAGCTCATGTTGTGTAGAAATTACTTACCTCAAAGTGCTAGGTGAAAACCATCTTCCAAGAGCTCCAAAAATTGCCTAAGAGTTGAAAGAAAATGAGCAAAATGGCCTAAATCCCGCATTTGACAAAGTTGTGCACAGGTCGCAGATGTCGCATTTGCGACACCTGGTTCGCAAATGCGAAGGTCGCAAATGTGAATCTAGGCTCCCACTACCAAGGTCGCAAATGTGACCAAGCACTCGCAAATGCGAACACTGTCAAGGTCGCAATGCGACTGAAATATCACAAATGCGAGATATGCCCAGATCAGGCTTGTTCGCAATTGCGAAGCCTTTCTCCCTAACGCGAGGTTCGCAAATGCGAACCAATTCTCACTTTTTCGATACTTGCAACACCAGCAAAGAAACACCAGAAAACTAAAGCTTTCTCATCCTTTCGAACATGTCCGAAACTCACCCCAGCCCTCGGGGCTCCACACCCAACATCCACACAAGTCTAAAAATATCATATGAACTCGCTCGCGCGATCGAAACACCGAAATAACATCAAAAACCATGACTCAGACGCAAAACACATGAATTAACTCATGAAGTCAAAAACTTCTAAAATACTTCTGCGCGTTCGATTCCTATCTAATACACTCGAAATGGCACCAAATTTTGCGTGCAAGTCTTAAATAAAATTACGGAACTATTCCCGATCTCAGAATCCTATTTGGACCTCGATATATTCAAAACCTACTCCAAACCAAATTTAAAGAACTTCAAAAACCTTCAAAGAACCAAATTTCACTATAAGGTGCCGAAACTCTCCCGGGTCATTCAAAATCCGATCCGAACATACGCCCAAGTCCGCAATCATCATAAGAACCTATTGGAACCGTCAAATCCCGATCCCGAGGTCGTTTACTCAAAACATTGACTGAAGTCAAACTTAGCCTTTCTAGCCAACCTTATGAAACTAAGTGTTTTGATTTCAACCCGAACCCTTCCAAATCCCGAACTAACCATCCCCCCAAGTCATAAAATAGTAAAATCGCATACCGAGATTCTTATTTAGGGGAACGGGGTTCTAAAAGCAAAACGAGTGGTCGGGTCATTACATTCTCCATCTTTTAAACAAATGTTCATCCTCGAACGGGTCTAGAATCATACCTAGAGTGCTGAATAAGTGTGGATATCTGCTCCACATGTCCTTCTCGGACTCCCAAGTCGCCTCCTCGACTGATTGGTCCTCCTACTGAACCTTTACCGCGGAAATCCTCTTGGACCTCACCTGGAGAATTTGCCTATCGACAATGGCAACTGGCTCCTCCTCATAACCTAGGCTCTCATCTAATTGAATCGTGCTGAAGTCTAACACATGTGACAAGTCGGCATGATACCTCCGGAGCATAGACACGTGGAAAATCGGATGAACTCTTGATAGACTGGGAGGCAAAGCAAGCTAATAAGCAACCTCTCCAACTCGTCTCAACACCTCAAATGTGCCTATAAACCTTGGGTTCAACTTTCCCTTCTTCCCGAATCTCATAATCCCCTTCATCGACGAGACTTTCAAGAGAAACTTCTCGCCCACCATAAATGATACATCGCGCGCCTTCTGATCCGCATAAATCTTCTGTCTGGACTGAGCTGTGCGGAGTCATCCTGAATTAACTTTACCTTTTACAAGGCATCCTTCACCAAATCAGTAACATATAACTTAGCCTCACCGGGCTCAAACCACTCGATGGAAGAACGACATCGCCAACCATATAAAGCCTCAAATAGATCTATCTCGATGTTGGTTTGATAACTCTTGATGTAAGCAAACTCGGCCAAAGGAAAAAATCGATCGCACTGCCCTCCAAAGTCAATCACACATGCTCTGAGCATGTCCTCCAAGATTTGAATTGTCCGCTCCGATTGCCCGTCGGTCTGTGGATGGAATGTTGTGCTGAGCTCTACACGGGTCCCCAACTCACTCTATACCTCCCTCTAAAAATGCAAAGTAAACTAAGGGCCTTTGTCTGATATGATGGAAACAGGCACATCATGCAACCTAATTATCTCCTGAATATAAATCTGGGCCAACCTTTTTGAAGTATACGTAGTCACAACTGGGATGAAGTGTGCCGACTTGGTCAATCTGTCAACAATGACCCAAACTGCATCAAACTTTCTCAAAGTCCGCGGCAACCCAACTACGAAGTCCATAGTAATGCGCTCCCACTTCCCCTCAGGTATAGTCATCTGCTGGAGCAGGCCACCTGGCCTATGGTGCTCATACTTATCCTGCTAGTAATTTAGGCATCTAGATACATGCTCAACTTTGTCTTTATTCATTTGCCGCCACCAATAATGCTGCCTCAGGTCGCGATACATCTTCCTAGAACCTAGATGAATGGAATATCGAGAATTGTGCGTCTCCTCTAGAATCCTCTCCCTCAAGCCATCGATATTAGGAACACACACATGACCCAGGAGTCACAGAACACCATCCTTGCCGATAGAAACCTCCTTGGCACCACCCTGCAATACCGTCTCCCTAAGAACCAATAAGTGCATATCATCAAACTATCGAGTCTTGATCTGCTCCAATATTGAATACTGAGCAACGACACATGCAAGAACTCGGCTGGGCTTTGACATATCCAACCTCACAAGTCTGTTAGCCAAGGACTGAATGTCCAAAGCTAGTGGCCTCTCATCTGCTGGAATGAATGCCAAGCTACCCATACTCTCTGCCTTTCTGCTCAAGGCATATGCCGCTACCTTCGCCTTACCCGGATGATAAAGAATGGTGATATCATTATCCTTCAGTAACTCAAGCCATCTGCGCTGCCTCAAATTGAGATCCCTTTGCTTGAACAAATGTTGCAAGTTGCGATGATCAGTGTAAATCTCACAGGACACCCCATAAAAATAATGCCTCAAGATCTTATAAGCATGAACAATAGCGACCAACTCCAAATCGTGCACAGGATAATTCTTCTCATGGGGCTTCAGCTAACGTGAAGCATATGAAATAACTCGCCCCTCCCGCATCAATACATAACCGAAACCAACGCGTGAAGCATTGCAATACATAGTATACATCCCGAACCAGAAGGCAACACTAGAACTGGTGTTGTAGTCAAAGCTGTCTTGAGCTTCTGGAAGCTCGCCTCACAATCCTCTGACCAACGGAACGGAGCACCCTTCTGGGTCAATCTGGTCAAATGTGCTGCAATAGATGAGGAGCCCTCCACAAACTGGCGATAATAGCTTGCTAACCCCAAGAAGCTCATGATCTCAGTTGTCGTAGTAGGACGAGGCCAACTTTGAACTGCCTCAATCTTCTTGGGATCCACCTTAATACCCTCTCCTGATACAACATGCCCCAAGAATGCTACAGAATCTAGCCAAAACTCACACTTGAAGAAAGCATATAGCTTCTGTTCCCGCAATGTCTGGAGCACCACTCTCAAATGTTGCTCAGGCTCCTCCATGTTTCTCGAATAGATCAAAATGTCGTCAATGAAGACAATGACGAATGAATCAATATAAGGCCTAAAAACTCCATAAACACCGCTGCGACATTAGTCAAGTCGAAGGACATCACTAGAAACGCATAATGTCCATATCTAGTACGGAAAGCAGTCTTCAGAACATCCGAGTCCTTAATCTTCAACTGATGGTAGCCCGATCTCAAGTCGATCTTAGAGAACACCCTAGCACCCTGCAACTAGTCAAAAAAATCATCAATACGCGGCAACGGGTACTTGTTCTTAATGGTAACTTTGTTCAACTGGCGGTAATCAATGCACATCCGCATAGTTCCATCTTTCTTCTTCACAAATAACACTGGTGCACCCCAAGGTGATACACTCGGCCTGACGAACCCTTTGCTAGAAACTCCTCAAGCTGCTCCTTTAACTCCTTCAACTCTTTTGGATCCATACAGTACGGTGGGATAGATATAGGCTGGGTACGTGGAGCCAAATCAATGCATAAATCGATATCACGGTCTGGTGGCATGCATGGAAGATCAGAAGGAAACACATTGGAGAACTCCCGTACTACTGGTATTGAATCAGTTGCCGGAGTCTCTGGGGTAGTATACCGAACATAAGCTAGATAAGCCAAATAACCCTTCTCGGTCATCTGTCGAGCCTTCATAAAAGAGATGATTCGACTAGGTGTGCTGACAGACGAACCTTTCCACTCCAATCTAGGCAACTATGGCATCGCCAATGTAACAGTCTTGGCATGGAATTCAAGGATGGCATGATATGGAGATAACCAGTCCATGGCCGGGATAACCTCAAAATCGGTCATATCGAGCTGTAGAAGATCCGCTCTAGTCTCATAGCCACCGAATATAACAATGCAGGACAACTAGACCCGATCCACAACAACAGAAGCATCCACTGGAGTGGATACATAAATAGGAGTACCCAAGGACTCACGAGGAATATCTAGGAAACGAGCAAACAGAGATGACACATGTGAATAGGTGGACCCTGGATCAAATAATACCAAAGCATCCCTATCGCAGACAGAAATAATACTTGTGATCACGGCATCTGAGGCCACTGCTTCTGGTCTGGCCGGGATAGCATAGAACCTAGTTGGAGCGCCACCTGGCTGGCCTCCCGCCACCTCTAGGACAACCCCTACCCACCTGCCATCCGCCTCTAGACGGCCGGACGACTGGTGTTGCTACTGGTGCTGTAATCATGGGTTGCTGACTCTGCTGCACTGCCTTGCCCTAGAGTCTGGGACAAAATCTCTTCATGTGACCAGGATCTCCACATTCGTAACAATCCCTCGGAGAAGTGGACTACTGCCCTGAAATCTGACCCATATGGCCTGAATACCTACTGGAAGAACCCTAAATAGCTGGTGGGAAGTAAGAACTCTCTGGCATAGCACTGAAATAGGCGTTGGAAGAACCGTGATGGCCTGAGTACCCACTGGAAGAACTCTAGATAGCTGGTGGGCGGTAAGAACTCTCTGGCATAACACTGAAATAGGGTCGCGCTGAAGCAACCTGAGGAGGTGGTGGTGCTGGATATGTGGGCCTGCTAGGCTGACCTTTGCCCCCAGACGGGGCACCTCTAAACTCTCCAGAAAAAAGGAACCGCTTGTCCCCCTGCATCTGCTCTTTACCTTGTTGACGGTAACCCTCAATCCTGCGAGCTATCTCCACAACCAGCTGATAAGAAGTACCCATCTCGACCTCTCGGGCCATAGTGGTCTGAATACCAGAGCGCAATCCTGCAACCAACCTCCGTACTCTCTTAGACTCAGTAGGAAGTATCATAAGTGCATGGCGAGACAACTCATAGAATCTCGCCTCATAGTCGGTCACTGACATTTGACCCTGCTGGAGCTGCTCAAACTGACACTGCAACTCTTCCCTCTGGGAGGGTGGAATATACCATCCAAGAAAAGGCGTGTAAACTGATCCCAAGCTGTGGGAGGAGAACCCACTAGTCAACCAAGAAGATGTGACAGCCATCACCTACGGGCCCTGCCCTCCAGCTGGAAAGTAGTGAAATCCACCCCACGGGACTTCAATATACTCATGTTGTGCAGTCTGTCCCTGCACCTATCAATGAAGTCTTGGGTGTCCTTAGGTCGCTCACCTCCGAAGACAGAAGGGTGAAGCCTGGTCCATCTATCCAATAGCTTCTACGGCTCACCGACTGCAGCTGGTCTAGGCTCAGGTACAACTACTGCAACTGGCTGAGCTCTACCCACGGGTATTGCACCCGGGGTCTGAGATCGTTTACTCAAAACATTGACCGAAGTCAAACTTAGCCTTTCTAGCCAACCTTAAGGAACCAAGTGTTCCGACTTCAACCAGAACCCTTCCAAATCACGAACTAACCATCCTCGCAAGTCGTAAAACAGTAAAAGCACATACGCTGAGTCTTATTTAGGGGAACGAGGTTCTAAAACGAAAAACGACTGGTCTGGTCGTTACAGATTAAGTGCAAGAATACTCGAGAAGAATCCTATAACCCAGTCTTCGTTATCCTTTCAAATAATGCCGCCAATACTGGCGAATTTAAAAGAATTCTCAGTTGTTTTCCGAATAATAAATACCAGAAAACATATTCTAAGAAATTATTTTCCTTGGATTAAAATTTTTTCGAAAAATCAAAAATATTTTTCATCGTGTCGGCTACTTCAAAGTCAAGTTATTTTTAGTTACCTAACTATCAAATTATGTGAAAGTGGAAGTAGTCACGTCCTTATTTCATAGTATAAATGAATGGATCATGTGAGAGTTTCAGAAAACAATAATGACTTCCACAACTAGCTAGAAAGATTTGATCATAAGAAGTCCAAATCTCCCACCAATATTTCTAATCCATAAAACTTGGAAGACAAAAGGAAATGTGGGTTGTTAGGGATAATGACGTTTAAATATGGTCTTTATTGTTTTTTCTTTCCATAATATAATGAGATGCTCAAACATAATCACATGGGGCTGCTCTTAACTTTCTTATAAAATGCTCTGATTAACATAAACTGCTCTTAAGAAAGCAAATCTATTTACTAATAGATGATTTTTTTCAGTTCAAACACCCTCGGTTAAGAACCAGGTCTACATAATTTATTCCATTCTACATGCACTTACTAACTGAGCTATTCCGAAATCGGTTGCATACGATTTTGACCGAATTTCTAGTAGTGTCAAGTTAGGTAATCGATCTTTACTTTGCAATATTTTGGCCTATAACCAAGCCCTTTAAGATCATCTTTTTTCCTTTTGCTTGTCTACTTTAATCGTCTTATTATCATTGTTAATTACTCCTTTAGTCTAATTATATGATCCACCAATTAAGCTCTGATTTGAATTGATTGTTAGTGACCTCAATAAATATAAATTCAATTATTTTATGATGGATCTATTTTTGGGTTAAATAACAATGCCAGTAAGACTAAATATGCGTCAAAAAGATTAATTTCTCCCGCGCGGCACCAACAAAAGAAATTGTAATTCCAACACTCTCACTTAGAAGAAGATGCACACACTGATATTGATTTGTCAATTTTGAGCTAACAAAAATATTAGACATATTCGACAAACTAAAACGAAGATGATCCATCAAAATTTCTTAGTAGACTTATTACTTAGATTCCTAAAGCATACTATATATTTGTGGATATTTGATCACCGAGTTATTCCAAAAGAATAATTTGCACAGTAGACTTTTTTTAGGTCACTCTTTTTCTTCATATTAAGTAAGGTTCAAGTTCACATGACACCTTCACTAATTACATTATAAAAGACTGTTTTATATTCCTTAAATTCTTAAATCATATAGGGAATTGTTAGTTAATTTAGGTAATCTAAGATTTAAATTTGAAAAGTTGCCATCCATTCTCAAGGAATACATATTCTAGTCTTAAAAATTTATGGTACTTATTTTTTCCACTCCTTTGAGAAATTCTGCGCTGGAAAATTCCAGCACTTGAAGAAATTCCAGCATCTGAAAAATTCCAGCACTTGCAAAATATGCACTTTGGCTAATCTTTAACCTCTTCGAGAATCAATCTTCTTTATTCATTCTAATTTCTACAAAACATTTGAGAGTTTAGAGTTCTTCCGAACTTCTATTTGAGTGTACATTAGAAGTTTTTGAGAGGTTCATTGTAATTGGCAGGGGCGGACTCACATGGTGCCACGACCCCAATTTCCATCCGTATGATGTTGTGATGACACCTAGTTTCTAAGACTGTGTAAGNTGGGAAATGGAGGGGAAAATAAAATATTTGAGTAATATTTGAGTTTCCCTCCTTAATTGTCCCACATAGGAAGAGGAAAAGACTTTTGATGGGTATATAAGAAATTGCTCTTCTTCTAGCTAATAAAGAGTTGAGAAGAAAGCAAGCCTCGCGCCGTCGTCGTCGTCGTCGCTCGCTCGGCCTCGGCTTCGGCATTCGGATTCGGATTCGGATTCGGATTCGGATTTGGATTTGGAATCACCTATGTAAGTGTGAAGTGTTAGCCGCTTCAAGGAGAATTTTGCAAGGCCAAT
>ML299747.1:48448-67566 GCA_005239495.1 Nicotiana undulata | reverse complement strand
CATTTAGCTCAACAGCTCATTATCAAGACTTATTTCATTATTCAAGTATAAGAAGGAATTTTTCATTTAGCTCAACAGCTCATTATCAATTATATCAGGAGTAACACAATTACTCAATTGATAGAGTTCATAATTTCTTATCTGAATATTATGTACATTTAGTTCGCAGCTACCATAGCTCAATTTCATCATATATCAGTAATAACTCGTACAAAACATCAGATAATATCAGACAAAGAGTTAAAACATGCTCGTGGGTCCTACGGCTACCCAACATACAGTATAGATGCCACGCACGGACTCTCGTCACGTGGTGCGTATGTAGCCCCCTCAACAAGGACAATTAGCAACAAAGAGCCTAGGGGACATTTCCTCCTTCCAAAGTTTGGAAAGGAGACTCACCTGGACAAGTGGTCCTCCGGCCAACGGACCAACCAACACGACGCACGAATCCTCCGAATCACCCTCGGTGGCTCGCAACTAGCCAAAAGCACATAATTATATCAATTTAGGAAGATTCGAGGAGGATTTATCAAATATTTCCTCAAAAACGTATTCTTGACGTACTTTGGAAATTCAACTCTGAGCCTCGGCGTCCGGAAAATTATAATTCTTGAAGAAACGCGCTATACGTCGCCTACGGATCAAGATTAACTCAATTAATCATCCCTCAATGGCTCAAAAATCATAATTCACATTTTCATCAAAACCCTCTATTCTCCCCAACAATTTCTTATGAATTTCTATAAATTAGGAAGAGGAAATTCTTAAAGAACGGAAGAATTGACATGCGGAGGGTTATGGAATCACTTACCTGAGTTTCTAGGCCGAAATACCCGTTCTAAAGCTCTTGGGGTCGTCAACAATGGAGGAAAATATGATTTTGGGAAAGAATTCACGACTTGGGCCTTTTAATGGGACTGCCCAGCAGTTTCCGCACCTGCGACTTTTGGATCGCAGGTGCGGACTCACACCTGCGGATAAAAGGGTCGCGCCTGCGGAAAAAGCCCTGGGCACTGGCGGATTTCTCGCACCTGCGGGCTTTTGTCCGCACCTGCGGAGCCGCGCCTGCGGAGAATAGGCCGCTCCTGCGATGGCCTGGGCCCCTGGGGAAGGTCGCGCCTGCGGGCTTTTGTCCGCGCCTGCTGGAGCCGCACCTGCGAAGGAATCTCCGCTGGTGCGAACCTCGCGCCTGCGGCTCATGGACCGCAGGTGCGGTCACAGCAGTAAATTCCCACAAGCTATGAGTTTTGATGGTTTTTGACCCCGATCGGGGTTCGAGAGACCCCTGGGCCCACCCGAGCCCTCGACAATTTATACCAACAAGTCCTAAATCACATGACGGACTTGCTCGAGCTCCCAGAACACTAAAAAAATCATTCAAAAAAAGAATCACTCTCCGAAGCCCCTTAGATCAAGCTTAGGATTTCAAGAAAAATCAAATGGCTCTTCAATATGCCGAATGGGTCTATACTGCCCGGAATGACCCCAAATTTTGCGGACAAGTCATAAATGACTATACGGAACTATTTCCAGTTCCGGAATTCTATGCGGACCATGGTATCACGAGGTCCAATCCCAGGCTGAATTCCAAATCACATGAAATCCTGAATTCCAATTTAGGTGCCGAAATACCCCCGGGTCATCAGAAACCCGAGGAGAACACACTCCCAAGTCCGAAATCATCATCCGGAGCTGCTGGAGCTATCAGAACTCGATTCCGAGGTCGTTCGTTCAAAATGCTGCTCGGAACCAAAATCAGCCAAATAGGCTAGCCTTCAGGAACCAAATGTTCCTGAACTGGCCAAATCACTTCTGAAACTCGAACTACCTGCCCACACAAGTCGTAAGGCACGAGTAGTCGCTATGGAAAGAGTAATTCACGGGAACGGAGTCCAAACACACAAAATGACCGGCTGTGTCGTTACACCAGCCCCCCCCCCCAGCTCTACTAACCTTGTGCAATCGCAGACTCCCTAATGCGATCTCATAAGGCAACTGACCCCTCCCCTACTCTGTTCTCTATGCGATTGCAACTATACCTATGCGATCGCATAGAGTAAATCACTAGACACCAGATACAACATTTTACACCAAATGTTTCAACTCTTTTGCACTCTGACACCTACCCGAAACTCACCCGAGCCCTCAGGGCTCAAAACCAAATATACACACGACTCCATAAAAATCCCACGGACTTATTCGAGTAATTTACCCACCAAAATAAAATCAAAATCAATGAATAAACTTCAATATCTATAGAATTTTCTCAAAATTCATAAACTTCAAATTTTCTATTTTGTTTGTCCGAATTACCTCAAACGGGGTCCGTTTCTTACCAAATTTCACAGAACTCACATAATACCCATATTGAACTTGTTCCCGGCTCCGAAATCATAATACGGTCCCGGTAACACAGGTTTCACATCGAAGTTCATTTTCAAAAAGCCTTTCCATTTTTCAGAAAATAATTTTCCAAAAAACTTCATTTCTCGGACTTGGGACCTCAGAATTCGATTTAGGCATACGCCCAAGTCCCATATTTTCCTACGGACCCTCCATGACCGTCAAATCGTAGGTCCGGGTCCGTTTACCAAAAATGTTGACCAAAGTCAACTTTATTCAATTATTTATCATAAATTCAACATTTTATCAATTTCTCACATAAAGGCTTTCCGGCTACGCGCTCGGGTTGTGCACGCACATCGAGTTGAGATAGACGGAGGCTTTCGGAGCCTCGAAACACAGATTTAGTTAAATTTACACAGGATAACCTTTTGGGTCATCACAAGTCTGTTTATATCTATGGTTTTGCTGTGCAACCTGTATTTTATATGCTTACATTCATTCCTTCCTAGCATGTTATGTTATGTACTACTCCCCTTAGGATAAACATGAATATGTTACCTCCCCCCCCCCCATTTTATAGTATGTCTCAATTTGACTATGTTCTATCTTTTACCTGGTTTCTAGTATGAACCTTTTACCCTAAGTTGTCTGATTTCTGTGTTGATTATGTTTCATGCTGTGTTGATACTATACTATATCCCAAACCCATGAACCCTTTAGAACACTTCTGATTCTATAGCTATGTTCTAAATTAGCACTCCTGAATCCATGTCTTACTACATGTACAATTGCAAAGGCTTCTGCCTGTTGTATGTTACCATATATGCTCTATTTGTCCCCAATCCCCAATTACCCCTGTGTGAAGTTTGGTTCTCTGAATGTTACTGAACCTGATTTAGCCCTGAGTTTGTTGTTTGATTACCCCAACTCTTGTTAAAAGTTGTTTTACTCCCTTATTTATAAAACTATTTCAACTAAGTCTCTTTCAGCCCTGTTTTCCTACTAAAACCTTTTCAAAGTTATGTCAAGCACTCTCACTCTACTCTTAGGTCTTTAAGTTCTGCCCCTCCAATGTGTGACTGCTTAGTGATCCCTATGAGATCCCTCTGAACTGATTTCATTGGGACTGACACTTCCACATTGCACTTACTCAATTATGGTTGTGAAATCTGGGTGTGAGCAGTGCCCGGGATCCCTTGAGATCCTTAGGGAACTTTGACACACTCGGATATGAGGAAGGCTATGAAACATCTGGGCACTTGAGGTTCTGGAAATCTGGGCCTGTTTTCAGGCTTCCTATAGTGTAACTTCTTATTTTTCTTTATCTATTTATGTAATTCATTCAATATTGGTTTGTATTAATTATTATAAACGAATATTGGGGATGGCTAGTGAAACGGGGAGGGTAGCTATATATTTTATAGCTGACAATAGGTGGAGATCATGCCTTAGGTTTTTATATCACTTATATGTGCATCCATGTGTTAGGACCAACATACTCATCAAAATCATGCACTTGATATCATGTTCCTAGGACTCCATGTCTACTGTTCATCCATGCTTTATGGTAATCATTTAGAAATACTGCTCCTAGGTTAATAAACAACATCAACAATGAGTTATTACTCGTGTGCATTCATAACTCATACTCTGTGAAATCATGCATTTTATAAATTCTGCCACTTGCACTAGATACCATGTTCTTAGGTTTACTGTTTCAGCATCTCATTTGACGTTATTTTTATCACTTAGAAATTCTGCTTCTAGGTTAAATAACAACATTAGCATAAAAATTGTTGCCCTTGCACATTCTGAAATCATGTTGTAACTTTCTGTGCATCTAGAAATCCTGCTTTAAGAATTTTGCATATAAATCATTATGAATTTTATATGTGCACACAAGATATATCCTGTTTAGGATCTCGTTCGTACTCACTCAATCACACCTAGCTAAACTACTGGTGCATGAAAAAGACATAAGACAACCTCATATTTTATCACGCTGTTTTAAATAAACTGGAAATAATCATTGTATATTTTGTAACACTTAGAACAACATGCTCTTAGGCAAAAACAACTTCTAAATTGTTTTAATAATTCTGGTAACTATTGCGCATAAACCCCCCCACACCTAGGCAAGCCTTAGGTAATCAACCTGGTATAAACATGAAATTTCCCTCTCTTATGTTTATTGCTTAATAGTTAACAAGCTTAAAATAAGTAGGCAAACTGATTAGGGCCCTTACTTCTAAATTTATAAAATAAAGCTGCCTATCTTCTGTGTTTTGACATTCACTTAGACATCATGCCTTAGGGTCCTGCCTAATAAAATACCTCTTGTTTGTGTTTGAGACGTGCTGTTTATGTGCATTATCTGTGGAGGTAAATCTGGACCTCTTAATATCTTATTTCCTGCCTTTATCTGCTGAAGTCCTATTTGTTCTTTCATGTCGCCTAGTATTTTCTCCTTTTAACCTTAGGGGTCTATCTAGAACTGCCTATAGATAGAGGTCCTAATTTCCTACAGGACAATTAAGAAGGGACGGGTAACAGCACACATAGAGATCGTTAAATAACACTCGCTTAAATAACCTCTATAGGGTGGGAAAGGGTAGATATGGATATGATGACTGGTGCGCTAATTCCACGTGTAGCCCCTCTCCTGAGGAGTGTTTACCGGACATTGTACCGATGTGATCCTATAGGATAAATAACCTAGGACTCCCCTATCCCTTACACATGTGTGTTTAGATTGTAAATATTCTAAAAACCTTATACATGTGCTTAGACCTTTTAAACTTTAGCACATATGTGTGCTTAGAATGCGAACCTTTTTTACCTTTGTTTGTTTACGTATATGCTTTAATTGCTTACTTGCTTGAATTCACAAAGCTTGTTTGGTCGAGAACCACAGTTGTGGACTTTGAGGGGTGCCTAACACCTTTCCCTTGAACTAATTTCAAGCTCTTCCCCAATCTCTGGTTATCCAATCTGTGTTATAAATGACCCATAGTAGGTGCCCTAACGCACCTTAATTCGTTAGGTTGCGACTTTTCAACTCCTTCATACCCCTTTCCCAAAAGGAAACGAGTTGTCCCAATAATGTCAAACACCTTGACCGATCCGAGAGGAGAAGAAAAAGGGGGGCGCGACAACCCTCCTCCCTACAAACTACTCACATAGACACAATCATTAGCTCTTCTTCGTATCCTCGATATATCTCCACTATAAATCAGTCTCTCCTCCATAATGCCAAGACTACCTCTATCTATAAGGAGAATACTCTAATTAATTCAACTACTACGTCTCACACGCAATCAAATAATGAACAATCAACCAAATCAACCTCCTCACCTCCCATCAAATCCTGTGATCTATGCACAACCTCCAAGCCCACCCAACCATGTACCTCAATCATGGGTGGAGTTGGGCCTTCAAGGCCAATCAGTAACGTTCAACCTAGTGATAAACGGGCAGGAATCAATTCTGATCCTCCAGGACACACACTTTCTGGCCCAATTAATCTCAGAGGGAATGACCTTAGCAATGAACAACTACATCAACCAGATGTGGATGTCCAACATTCTACAACCCCTTGCTCCCTCAATGAATCAGAATCTAGTAACCTACATGCAACAAATGTGGAATATTCCAGCAAATTCCAACCAGCAACTTCCATAAAATCCATCACTCAACCTACCCTTCTTTGCTCCGAAGGATCTAATAATGGTAAACCTTGTCTTCACACAATGGAATGCTCAACTCATGAACAACCAACAACGCGACCCACAACCAGATCCCATGGACGTGCATGCACCAGTCCAAACCATGCAGAAGCAAGAAAGAGAACAGGAAGAAGAGGAGAAGGTGGAGGAAAACATGCCACACTTGGGGGAGCCAACAATAGCGTTTTCAAGCCTAAGCAAAGTAAAAATACTCATATTCAAGGAGAGGCTAGATAAGAAGTGTATCTTCAGTTGCACAACGACACTCTTCAAATGCTCACTGGACATAGGGCCTCCACAGGACCAAACTGTGGGGAAGAATGTAGTGATACTAGTTCCCTCCCTCAGGACGAATCCTAACATCAACCTTCCTTATAATAATCCAACGAATCCGAATAATTTCATCATTTGGAATGTGAGGGGTGCTAATAATGCAAACTTTAGAAGGCATTTTAGGGAATTAATGTCGAAGGCGTCCTTGGGGTGATCTCGTAGTTCCTAAGGGGTGGAGATGATGGGGTTGGTCCATGGATTTTCCTTCTTTTTCTTTTGCCACATTAATGGACACCCACAGGCCTTGTCTAGTGGCTTTATTGGAAGCTAAAACGGAGAGTCACTCTCTATCTTAGAGGATTTTCACTTCACTAAAATGATAGAAGTTCCTTCTAGTGGGCAAGCTGGAAGTTTAGTTGTTCTTTGGAATGATGAAGTGGTCACACTGAACAATTTCACTAGGAATGGGCAAGCAATCCATGCAATGATAGAGGTAAAGCCCAAAACTCTTTCTTTGTTATTTACTGCCCTTTATGCTAGAAATGATATTCATGAACGTACTTTATTATGGGAAAACCTAAAAAATACTTACGACCATTACAAAGGTCCTTGGCTAATTGGGGGATATTTTAACGAAGTAATTAATACTGATGAGAAGCTTGGCGGTAGACATGTAAACCAAAAACGACCAAAATATTTAATGAAGTGTTTAACTTATTGTAACCTAGTTGACCTAGGCTTTAAGGGGTGCAAATATACGTTGTCTAGCAAATGAAAAAAACATGGCCTTATAATGGAAAGGATAGATAGAATCTACTCTAATGACAAATGGCTAGAAGCTTTTGTTAATGTAACAGTAACTCATCTTCTAAAAATTCACTCGGATCACAGCCCCATCCTAATTAATCTCAACAATAAGATTAATTCTAATAAAGACAGACCCTTCAGGATGGAAACTTTTTGGTGCTCCCACCCAGACTTCACAAGACTTGTATCCCAAAGTTGGGAAAACAAGGACCTAGTTGAGGGTACTGAATGTTTTCAAAAAAATGTAATTGATTGGAAAAATATCACTTATGGAAATATATTTTCTAGGAAAAGAAAGTTAATCGAATAAACGGGATTCAAAAATCTCCTAATTACACAAAGAGTTGTTTCCTTAAAAATTTGGAAACAACTCTTATTGATGATTACAACATTATCTTAAAAATAGAAGAAGAATATTGTCACGACCCAAAATCCTAACTCAGGTCGTGATGGCGCCCAACAGCGGACTCAGGCAAGCCAACACTCAACTTACTAAGGTTTCCTTCTTTTTAATGAGACATCTCAACATATACCCAGTGTTAAAGCTTAAGCGTTAATCGAACAGGGTAATTAACAAGTTTGAGCCAAAACAATCATAATTAGGCGTGAGTCCATATATATAGACCATAATCCATAATAACTGCTACGTGTGTGCCAGGAACTAGTGTCACAAGTCCTACGGGCATACTAATAGAATATACAAAAGATACAATATATAGTCCCACTGTCTGAAAGAAATAGACGGGAAATAAGCAAAAGAAGCTCCATGGTGCTACCAGGAATCGTCAAGAGAAGCAGCTCACTGTGAAGTCAGGTCCAACTATAATCAGAATCTAGCTTCGGTCTGATAATCAGATGCACCAATCTCAGAACCTGTACAATTAAGTACATAAGCGTAGCATGAGTACATAAACAATTATGTACCCAGTGAGTATACAGTCTAATCTCGAAGAAGTAGTGATGAGAAGTCGACTTGATACTTACTAGGGTCAAACAATATGAAATATGTATATACAGGCGAAACAATAATAGGAGAAATGAACAATAATAGAGAAATGATCATCAAATACCATTCTCTAGTATCCTCGTACTACCTTTTTCCATGGTACACAATCTGTTTAACCCTCTCTTTTTCCCAAAATCAACAGTTCAATTACAAGGCTTGTCATAATCTATCAAAACATATAACAGACCGTGAACGTACGACCAATACGACGTGAAAAGTAAATATGCACTACCGAGGGTCAACGACCCGAACCATAGATGCATCTATCTGCCCCGCTCGTGAATCGAACATGCGACGCGGTATCGTAATAATAGGGATGCCCGCTTGCGAATCATTCATGCGACTCGGGTTCCCGTATACATATACATAATCCTCATGGGATTCAGATAATTAATAGGGGTCCTTTTAGCATAAAAAGGGATTCAATAATACCAATTTCTAAACATAGACTCATAGGCCTTCGTATATGCAGATTTCCATGATATTAAACTACCTAGTCCACATACAAGATCGCGGATACAACACATAAAGCATGTTGGTGAGTCCTAAACTACCCGACAAGGCATGATAGTAGCAACGCACGGACCTTGTCACCTCGTGCGTGCATAGACCCCGCAAATAAGGACAATCAATCATTTTTAATATCTATGAGGACGGTTCCCTCTTACAAGATTAGAATGGAGACTCACCTCGCGTCGAACCTACTCCCCGGGTCAAGAATGCGCCCGAAACTCCGAACTCGTCTCCCAAGGACTCGAAACTAATCAAATGTTACGTAAATATATCAAATTATACTCAACGCATGGAATTCTCTTACTCATTTAGTCAATTCACCATTCTTGAAGAAATCCCAAAATTCAGCCTCGAGCCTACACGCTCGGATTCTGAAAATTCACGAAGGAAACACTCACGCATAACCTAAGGATCCTTAATATATGATTTTTACTTGATTTCATTGCCAATTTACGGGTAATTCTCTAAATTCCCGAAAGCCCTAGGTTACTACCCAATTCTTGATTTTTCACCAATTAATAGTTAATTTGACTAGTAATCCATGCATTAAGCCAACACCAGGGTAGAATTTACTTTCCTTATCAGTAGCTAGGTCGTGGAGCAGTTTTCCCAAGCTCTCAAGATCTCTAATGGTGGAAAAAAATAAGAAAAAGTGGGCATTTCCTGTGTTTTAAAGAAACACACTGCCTAACAGTGGTTCCGCACCTACGGTCTCGCACCTACGAGCAATAGCTCGCACCTGCGGAAAACTGGGACAAAGGCCTGGTCTCACACCTGCATGCAGGAGTTCGCACCTGCGGCTCCGCACTAGCAGGAAAGGGCCCGCACCTGCGAGAACTGGGAAGCCCACCTGGGGGTCGCACCTGCGAGGCTGGGACCGCTGGAGCGGTCCCGCCCCTGCGTTTTGGCAACTGCACCTGCGGTTACACCAGGACAGGTGCACCAGCAATTGCCTCAGCTGGGTTTTAGCCCCGTTTGGTGCCCGAGAGGCACCTGGGCCCACCTAAGCCCCTGTACAAATATACCAACAAGTCCCAAATCATAATACGGAGTAGCTCGAGCCTTCGGAACACTCAAAACGAAGTTAAAACTCAAAAGCACACATCAAAACCCCTAGAACCACAACTTAAGAACTTCAAGTTCTTGAATTCGATATCAATGTGTCGAACCGACCTATATTACTCGGATGACACCAAATTTTTCAAGAAAGTCATAAATGATATAACTGAACTATTCCCGGTCTCGGAATTCTGTTCGGACCTCGATAACACAAAATCATGTTCCAAACCAAATTTCAAACTTAAGGAAACTCGTATTTCGATATTGGGTGCCGAAACGCTCCCAAGTCATCCAGAACCCATTCCGAACATACGCCCAAGTCTGAAATCATCATACGAAGCTACCGGAACTGACGAAACTTGATTCCGAGGTCGTTTGCTAAAAATGTTGACCGAAGTCAAACTTAGCCAAAAAGGCCAACCTTAAGGAACTAAGTGTTCCTATACGTCTCTAAACACTTCTGAATCCCGAACCACCTATCCTCGCAAGTCATAAATCACAATAAGCCGATATGGGAACTTTCATTTAGGGGAATGGGGTCCGATAACGCAAAATGACTGATCGGGTCATTACACTCTCCCTCTCTTAATAAAATGTTCGTCCTCGAACGGGTCTAGAATCATACCTGAAGTGCTGAATAAGTGCGGATATCTGCTCCGCGTGTCCTCCTCGGACTCCCAAGTCGCCTCCTCGACTGGTTGGCCCCTCCACTGGACCTTTACGGCAGAAACTCTTTTGGACCTCAACCTGCGGTCCTGCCTGTCAATAATAGCAACTGGCTCCTCCTTGTAACCCAACCTCTCATCCAACTGAATAGTATTGAAATCAACCACGTGAGAGAAGTCGGCATGGTACCTCGGGAGCATGGATACATGAAAACTGAATGAAATCTTGATAAACTTGGAGGTAAGGCTAGCTCATAAGCAACCTCCCCAACTCTCCTCAACACCTCGAAGGGACCTCTAAACCTCGGGCTCAACTTTCCCTTCTTCCCGAATCTCATAATACCCTTCATCGGCGAAACCTTCAATAGAACCTTATCTCTCTCCATGTGTGACACATCACGCGCCCTCTGATCTGCGTAACTCTTCTATCTGGAATGTGATGTATGGAGCCTCTCCTGAATCAACTTCACCCTCTCCAAAGCATCCCTCACTAGATCGGTGCCATATAACTTAGCCTCGCCAGCATCAAACCACCCGATAGGAAAACGACATCACCGACCATACAAGGACTCAAATGGAGCCATCTCGATGTTGGACTGACAACTATTATTATAAGAAAACTTGGCCAAAGGTAAGAACTGGTCCCACTGACCCGCGAAGTCAATCCCACATGCCCTGAGCATGTCCTCAAATATCTGAACTGTGCGCTCCGACTGACCATCAGTCTGAGGGTGAAATGTTGTGCTGAGATCTATCTGGGTACCCATAAATGCGAGGTGAACTGAGGACCTCGATCTGATATAATGGACACCGGCACACCGTGCAACCGGACTATCTCCCGAATGTAGATCTAGGCCAACCTCTTAGAAGTATAAGTAGTAGCCATTGGAATTAAATGCGCCAATTTGGTCAATCTATCCATAATGACCCAAACCGCGTCAACCTTCCGCAACGTTCGAGGCAACCCAACCACGAAGTCCATAGTGATGCGCTCCCACTTCCACTCAGGAATGGTCATATGCTAAAGCAGGCCTTCTGGCCTTTGGTGCTCACACTTAAACTGCTGGAAATTAAGACACCTAGCCACATACTCCACAATATCCTTCTTCATCAGCCTCCACCAGTAATGCTGCTTCAAGTCACGATACATCGTGGTGGCACCAGGATGCACAGAATACTGAGAACTGTGTGCCTCGTCTAGAATCCTCCCTCTAAGGCCACCAACATTAGGAACACATAAATGGCCCTGAAGTCTCAGAACACCATCCTCGCCAATAGTAACCTCCTTGGCCCCACCCTGAACCACTGACTCCCGTAGCTCTGCCAAGCACGGATCCTCATATTGTCGAGCCTTAATCTCCCCTAATAACGAAGACTGAGCAACCACATGTGCAAGAACTTGACTATGCTCTAAAAGGTCTAATATCACTAGGCAATTACCCAAGGACTGAATGTCCAAGTCTAGAGGTCTCTCTGCTGCTGCATTATAAGCCAAGCCACCCATGCTCTCCGTCTTCCTTCTCAAAGCAACTGCTACCACGTTTGCCTTGCCCGGATGATAAAGAATGGTGCTATCATAATCCTTCAGCAACTCAATCCATCTGCGCTGCCTCAAATTAAGATCCCTCTACTTGAATAAGTGTTGCAAGTTGCGGTGGTCTGTATAAATCTCACAGGACACTCCATACAAGTAGTGCCTCCAAATCTTACGAGCATGAACAATCGCCGCCAACTGTAAATCGTGCACTGGGTAATTCTTCTCATGAACCTTCAGCTGACGCGAACCATAAGAAATAACTCTCCCTTCCTGCATCAACACACACCCCAAACCAACGTGTGAAGCATCGCAAAACACTGTATACATTCCAGAACTGGAAGGAAATACTAGAACTGGTGTTGAAGTCAATGCCGCCTTGAGCTTCTGAAAGTTCGCCTCACACTCGTCAGACCATTAGAACTGGGCATTCTTCTGAGTTAATCTAGTCAATCGAGCTGCAATCGAAGAAAACCCCTCTACAAATCAGCGATAATAGCCTACTAGGCCCAAAAAGCTCCTGATCTCTGTAGCTGAAGTAGGACGCGGCCAACTCTAAACTGCCTCAATCTTCTGAGGATCAACCTTGATACCCTCTCCGGATACCACGTGCCCAAAGAACGCTACGGACTCCAACCAGAACTCACACTTGGAGAACTTAGCATATAGCTTCTGTTCCCGCAAAGTCTGAAGCACAACTCTCAAATGATGCTCGATCTTACCCAGGCTACATGAGTAAATCAAGATGTCATCAATAAAGACATTGACAAAGGAATCAATGTACGGCCTGAACACCCTATTCATCAAGTCCATGAACATTGTTGGGACATTAGTCAAGCCAAAGGACATCACCAGGAACTCATAGTGGCCATATCTCATACGGAAAGCAGTCTTCGGAACATCTGAGGCTCGAATCCTCAACTGATGATATCCCGACCTCAAATCAATCTTAGAAAACACCCGAGAACCCTGCAACTGGTCAAACAAATCATCGATGCGTGCCATAGGATACTTGTTCTTAATGGTGACCTTGTTCAACTGGCGATAATTAATACACATCCGCATAGACCCATCTTTCTTCTACACAAATAGGACTGGAGCACCCCACGGCGATACACTCTGTATGATAAACCCCTTAGCCAACAACTCCTCAAGCTTCTCCTTCAACTCCTTCAACTCCTTCGGAACCATACGGTATGGAGGAATAGAGATAGGTTGGGTGCCTGGAGCTACATTAATACAGAAATCAATATCACGATCAGGAGGCATGCCCGAAAGGTCTGAAGGAAATACATCAGCAAACTCTCGAACAACAGGCACTGAATCGATCGTCGGGGACTCGGCGGTGGTGTCCCGAACATAAGCAAGATAGGCCAGACAACCCGTCTCGGACATATGTCATTCCTTCAGGAATGAAACAACCCGGCTGGCTGCACTAACTGAGGAACCTCTCCACTCCAGCCTAGGTGACTCGGGCAAGGCTAGAGTGACTGTCTTGGCATGGCAATCTAGCACGGCATGATAAGGAGATAATCAATCCATGCCTAGAATAACCTCAAAATCAACCATGTAGAGCAATAAAAGGTCTGCTCTGGTCTCGAACCCACAGAAGGTGATCACACAAGACCGATAGATCCAGTCTACCACCACAAAATCGCCCACATGAGTAGACACATATATATGAGAACCCAAGGACACATAAGAAGCACCTAGAAAATGAGCAAATAATGCTGAAACATATGAATAGGTGGATCCTGGATCAAATAATATTGAAGCCTCTCTACCACATACTGAGATAATACATGTGATCACGGCGTCTGAGGCCACTGCATCTGACCTGGCCGGAATGGCATTGAATATAGCTGGAGCACCGGAAGACTGAGCTCTACCAGAGTGAACAGAAGCTGACTGGCCTCCCCCTGACCGGCCTCCACCTCTACGACGACCCCTTTCGACCTGTCCTTTACCTCTAGGTGGCCGGACTACTGGTGCTGGACTCATGGGCTGATAACCTTGTTGTGTTGCCTTGCCCCGAAACCTGGGACAAGTCCTCCTGATATGACCGGAATCCCTGCACTCATAATAACTCACTGGTGGCATGGCCTGCTGTCCTAAAGAAGAACCCTGGACAACTGGGGAACGGTGAGAACCCTCTGGCATAGCATTGAAGTAAGGCCTCACTGGGAAACCACGAGGAGGTGGTGGTGGTGCTGAATATGAGGGCCTGCTGGGCTGGCCCCTATCAAACTGACCTCTGCCCCTATCTGGGGCGCCTCTGAAATCACCAGAGAATCCGGCTCTCTTATCCTTCTGCACCGGCTCTCTGATCCTCGAATGATAACCCTCGATCCTGCGAGCAATCTCCACTACCAGCTGATAAGGAGTCCCCATCTCCACCTCTCGAGCCATGTTGGCCTTAATACCTGGATGCAACCTGGCTACAAACATTTGCACTCTCTCAGCCTCTGTAGGTAGTATCATAAGCGCATGGAGAGATAACTCTGAAAATCTTACCTCATAATCCGTCACCGACATTTGTCCCTGCTCTAGCTGCTCGAACTGGTACCGCAGATCTTCCCTCTTAGAGGGTGGATATACATATCCAAGAACATCCGAGTAAATTGCTTCCAGGTGACAGGAAGAGAACCTGCCAGTCTGCCAAGAACATAGGACTGCCACCATCTACCGGCCCTGCCCTCCAACTGGAAAGTAGTGAACTCGACTCCATGGGACTCCAATATGCTCATATTGTGAAGTATGTCCCTGCACATATCAATGAAGTGTTGTTCATCCTCGCCTCGCTCACCCTTAAAGACCGGAGGGTGCAATCTATTCCATCTATCCAATAGCTTCTGCGGATCGCCGCCCACAGCTGGTCTAAGCTCATGTGCTGCTGCTACAGGCTGGAGCCCACCCACGAGCAGTGTACCCGGGGTATGATGTAGTGCTACTGTCTGACCTGCAACCTAAGCAGTAGGGGTATGGACTCCCCCTACTGCCTAAGAAGTGGCAGGATCTGCTGGAAATAAACCATCCTGGGACATAGTGTCCATAAATCACATCGTACGGCCCAGGACCTCCCGGAAGCCTGGCGCCGTCATGAAGTCCACTAGAGCAGGATCTGTTGAGGGCACCTCGTCCTGCTCCTCAATGATAGGGTCCTCTGGTAGTGCATCTATAATAGCTCTGGTATGCCCTCGTCCCTTACCTTAGGCCGGTGCCCTCCCCCAGCTTCTGCCACGGCCTCGGACGGCAGGGGTAGCGGCCCCTCCCGGGTCTAGAAGATCAGATGCGCGCGTCCTTACCATTTATGAGATAATAGAAGAATGAGTTTTAGTACATCATTGATTGCACGATAGAATATGAATAAAGAGAGGTTTCCTAACACCCTATAGCCTCCCGAAGATAAGTACAGACGTCTCCGTACCGATCCTCAAGACTCTACTGGGCCTGCCCGTGACTCGTGAGACCTACATGAACCTAGAGCTCTTATACCATGTTTTCACGACCATAAATCCTAACTCAGGTCGTGATGGCGCCCAACAGGAGGGTCAGGAAAGCCAACACTCAACTTACTAAGGTTTCCTTCTTTTTAATTAGACATCTCAACATATACCCAGTGTTAAAGCTTAAAACATTAATCAAACAGGGTAATTAACAAGTTTTAGCCAAAAAATCATAATTAGGGATGAGTCCATATATAAAGACCATAATCCATAATAATTGCTACGTGTATGCCAGGAACTAGTGTCACAAGTCCTACGGGCATACTAATAGAATATACAAAAGATACAATATACAGTCCCACTGTCTGAAAGAAATTAACGGGAAATAAAAAAAAGAAGCTTCATGGTGCTGCCAGGAATCGTCAGGAGAAGCAGCTCACCGTGAAGTCAGGTCCAACTATAATCAGAATCTAGCTCCGGTCTGATAATCAGATGCACCAGCCTCAGAACCTATACAATTAAGTACAGAAGCGTAGCATGAGTACATAAACAACTATGTACCCAGTGAGTATCCAGTCTAATCTCGAAGAAGTAGTGACGAGAGGTCGACTTGATACTTACTAGGGTCACACAATATGAAATATGTATATACATGCGAAACAATAATAGCAGAAATGAACAATAATAGAGAAATGAGCATCAAATACCATTCTCTAGTATCCTCGTACTACCTTTTTCCATGGTATACAATCTGTTTAACCCTCTCTTTTTCCCAAAATTAACAGTTCAATTACAGGGCTTCTCATTATCTATCAAAACATATAACAGACCATGAGCGTATGGCCAATACGACGTGAAAAGTAAATGTGCACTGCCGAGGGTCGAACGGCCCGAACCATAGATGCATCTATCTGCCCCGCTCGCAAATCGAACATGCGACGCGATTATCGTAATAATAGGGCTGCATGCTCTCGAATCATTCATGCGACTCGGGTTCCCGTATACATATACATAATCCTTAGGGGATTCAGATAATTATCAAGGGTCCTTTCAGCATAAAAAGGGATTCAATAATACCAATTTCGAAACATAGCCTCATAGGCCTTCGTATATGCAAATTTCCAGGATATCAAACTACCTAGTCCACATACAAGATCGCGGATACAACATATAAAGCATGTTGGTGAGTCCTAAACTACCCGACAAGGCATGATAGTAGCTACGCACGGACTCTCGTCACCTTGTGCGTGTGTATCCCCCGCAAATAAGGACAATCAATCATTTTTAATATATATGGGGACAGTTCCCTCTTACAAGATTAGAAAGGAGACTCACCTCACGTCGAACCTACTCCCTAGGTCAAGAATGCGCCCGAAACTTCGAACTCGTCTCCCAAGGACTCGAAACTAATCAAATGTTACGTAAATATATCAAATTATACTTAAAGCATGGTATTATGCTACTCATTTAGCCAATTCACCATTCTTAAAGAAATCCTAAAATTCACCCCCGAGCCCGCACGCACGGATTCCAAAAATTCACGAAGGAAACACTCACCCATAACCTAAGGATCGTTAATATATGATTTTTACTTGATTTCATAGCCAATTTACGGGTAATTCTCTAAATTCCCGAAAGCCCTAGGTTACTACCCAATTCTTGATTTTCCACCAATTAAGTAGTTAATTTGACTAGTAATCCTTGCATTAAACCAACACCAGGGTAGAATTTACTTGCCTTATCAGTAGCTAGGTCGTGGAGCAGTTTTCCAGAGCTCTCAAGATCTCTAATGGTGGAAACAAATGAGAAAGAGTGGGCATTTCCCGTGTTTTAAAGAAACACACTGCCTAACAGTGGTTCCGCACCTGCGGCTCAAGGACCGCACCTGCGGTCTCGCAACTGCGAGTAATAGATCGCACATGCGGGAAAATGGGACAAGGGCATGGGCTCGCACCTGCGTGCAGGAGTCCGCACCTGTAGCTCCGCACCAGCGGTAAAGGGCCTGCACCTGTGAGAACTGGGCAGCCCATCTAGGGGTCGCACCTGCGAGGCTGGGACCACAGGAGCGGTCCCGCACCTGCAGTTACACCAAAACAGGTGCACCAGTAGTTGCCTCAGCTAGTGTTTAGCCCTGTTTTGTGCCCGAGAGGCACCTGGGCCCATCCGAGCCCCCGTACAAATATACCAACAAGTCCCAAATCATAATACGGACTCGCTCAAGCCTTCGGAATACTCAAAACGACGCTAAAACTCAAAATCACACCTCAAAACCCCTATAACCACAACTTAAGAACTTCAAGTTCTTAAATTCGATATCAATGTGTCGAACCGACCTATACTACTCGGAATGACACCAAATTTTGCAATCAAGTCATAAATGATATAACAGAGCTATTCCCGGTCTCAAAATTCCGTTTGGACCTCAATAACACAAAATCACGTTCCAAACCAAATTTCATACTTAAGGAAACTCTTATTTAGATATTGGGCGCCAAAACGCTCCCGGGTCATCCAGAACCCATTCCGAACACACCCCAAGTCCGACATCATCATACGAAGCTACCGAAACTGATGAAACTCGATTCCGAGGTTGTTTGCTAAAAATATTGACCGAAGCAAACTCTGCCAAAAAGGCCAACCTTAAGGAACTAAGCGTTCCTATACTGCTCTAAACACTTCCGAATCCCGAACCACTCGTCCCCGCAAGTCATAAATCACAATAAGCCTCTATGGGAAGTTTCATTTAGGGGAACGAGGTTCGATAATGCAAACGACCGATCGGGTCGTTACAAATATTGGCAAGTCTGCTCAAGAGTTAATTGGTTAAACGAAGGCGATGCCAATACAAAATTCTTCATATCAAAAGCACTAGTAGAAGGAGAAGGAATAATATTGTCTTTGTTAAAGACAACCCAGTAAATTGGATTGAAGATAAAAATTCATTAATGGAACATGTCACTGATGTTTTCTCCAATATCTTCACTACATCCCTGGATAAGTCTGATTGGAAATCTTTTAAAAATGACACTACCAATTTCTCACAACTTGACCTCTCTAGCCTTGACAACCCTTTAAGAAATGATGAAATTAGACAAGCGGTGTTCTCCTTTAAACTGTTCAAAGCCCCAGCTCCTGATGGGCTTCATCCCTTTTTTTCCAAAAATATTTGCATCTACTAAGTAGAAGGGTAGTTAATATATGTTTAATCCCTAAGATTGACAATTGTAATAACCTAAAAAATTTACACTTATTAGCCTATGTAACACTATCTATAAGGTGATTTCTAAAGAAATTGCTAATAGAATTAAACCTTATCTTAGCCATTTAATCAACATGGAACAAGCTAGCTTCCTCAAAAATAGACGGGCTTGTGACAATGCCTGATCATCCAGGAGGTTTTAAAAAAATTCAACCTTACGAAAGGTAAACCAAATTTTATACTAAAACTTGACTTAGGAAACATTTTCGATAAACTAGAATGGTCCTACGTATATAGAACGCTCAAATTCTTTAAATTTCCTCCAAAAATCTCCTCCCTTATTATGAGTAGTATTACTACTAGTACTATTTCCATCTTAGTTAATGGGAGCAAAACAAAAGAATTCACCCCATCAAGAGGCATTAGACGGGGTGACCCCATGTCACCATACATATTCATCTTGTGCATGGATATGTTATAAAAAAACTTCAACAACCAAGTGGATACCAAAAATTAGGTCCCCGTCAGATTTAATACCAGAT
>ML299747.1:37092-48246 GCA_005239495.1 Nicotiana undulata | reverse complement strand
CCCCCCCCCCCCCCGACTCTATTCCATTTATTTTTTGCGGATGACCTAACTTTAATGGGCGAAGCCAATTCCAAAACTACTTATACTATCTACAATCAAATGGATAGTTTTAGCAATATGCCAGGTCTTTGTATAAACAAAGAAAAATCAAAATTAATTATGTCTAAACGTTGTAGCCAACATACTAGAGAAATGGCTTCTAAATCTTTTTGTATTAAGCTTAGCCAAGGTTTTGGCATGTACGTGGGTTTCCCAATGCCAAACAAACACCTTAGGCACAAGGACTACCAGCCTCTCCTTGATAAAATACGTGCTAAATTAAACGTTTGGAATGCGCGCTGGTTAAGTACGGCGGGGAGATGTACTTTAATAAAATCAACTCTCAATACTCTCCCCAACCATCTAATGCAAATTAGTCTCCTCCCTGCAAAAACACTTCAGGAAATAGATAAAATTCAACGAAATTTCCTTTGGGGAACTACTAGGGAGAAGAAGAAAATTCACCTAATTGGATAGAATATTGTGACTAATACACTGCCTAATGGGGGCCTTGGTATTAAAAGGGCAAAATAAAAAAATATGGCTCTTCTTACTATCTTGGCATGGAGAATTTTAAATAACCCAACCTCCATTTGGGCTCAAGTTCTAACTAGTATCTATGGAAATAGCAAAAAAAAACTACTGGATACTCTAATACCTGGAATAGTCTTCTAAAAGGATGGATTGTGTGTAATAGAGGCATCAGGTGGCCAATAGATACTCACACTCACTTGAATATTTCGCAGGGACAGTTGTTTAACCAAAAAATAAATTCTTTTGACTAAAGCTTAATTTAGGAAAAAAAACTCAGGTTACTGATAATCGAATTAACCAAATAAAGAGTGAATAGCAATAATTTTGAGATCAAAAGAATAAAAATAGCTTTTTAGTTCCCCAAAATCAGATGATCCTGTTTGTTACATTTTCATCCCTTTTATAGGGATGTTCTCCTAGTACAACGTTCGTATTCTTGCCATTGAGCCTATTTAATGCTTAATTATTACATTTATGAGGCGTTACAATGATGAATAGTAATTGTTATTTTAGGAGTTACATAACGTACATGACATTGATTGCTGATCTTCGAATCGGCCCATTATTGCGTCTGGATTCGTTGTGACCGTACCTTTTCTTCTTTGAGAATCTTTCCGCGGCTAATTCCTTGCATTGACCGTACCTCTTTATCCAGTGTCCGCGTATGATATTTTAATTGGTCCATCTGACTGGCTGAGTCATCCAAAATTTGTACACGTATGAGGCTATATTTTTTACCAATACAGATAGTCCCCCCACTTGCCATGTATTGAGCGTATAATACTTGGTAAGTGGATGTTCATTTATGGCGGGAATATTTTGCCGCCGCTTTACCTCGAAACCTTGTATTCTTTTATGGGCGCATGCATCGCACAGTACTTCCATTTAATGCTTCTTCCACATGTTCATTTCTGATTGGTTCTGAAATGACCCGGCGTCTTTTAGGGCTTTTTGCGGCTGCATCAGTCCCGAAGTGATACTCTTGATTATGACCTTCCATCATTACCTTTCCAAGTTTCGACGGTTGCCATTAAGTATAAATAGTCTTCTTCCTTTATTCCTTAGCACGAAAAACTACTATAACTTAATCTTCTCTTTGCGAAAGAATTTCTTTCTAGATTTTATAAATATGTCTTTCTCATGCCAACCTGAAAAGGTTATCGATGTTGAAGCTCTGGCTTCTTCTTCTGCTCCGACTAGGAGTCGAAGAGGTGGACGATTAAGGAGCCTAGGACGTACCTCTGTTAGAGGTTCTTCTTCTCCTTCCCCTGCTAGGTCGTTGTTTTCTCCGAGAGGTAGATCTTCTTATTCTATTTCTAGGAGTAAAGATGACTTTCATGAACCCAGAGTCGATGAGATCATCCCTTCGGAGATAATCTTTCCAGAAGTAAATTCTCCTATTACCGAACAAGCTCATTCTCTGGATAGTATTGAGAAATACGCTACTATCATTATTGTTGGTCACATTCCCGTTGTTCCTAGGGAGTGTTTTTGGGAGTCTATTGTTCCTGTCCTTGTGCAAAGTAGTACTCAAAGGATTACATCCTTTAAAACGGGTTTTTCTTATGTCTTCACTTACCCTTTCACATTAGGATTTTAACCTCCTGTTGATCCTGTGATCATAGAGTTTTGTCGCTTTTTTAATATTTTTGTAGGACAAGTTGGTCCCCTAGTGTGGCGTGTTGTTGCCTGTTTGAGAGTCCTGGCTTCAAAGGTTTCCGTTCCTTTTACACTTCATCATCTGCTGCATTTATATTCTCCTGCTTTATTCCGCCAGGGTTTTTTTACTCTGGTTGCTCGGAGCAAGAGGGTTCTAGTAACCCCCGGCGATGATAAGGACAGAGGTTGGTACCTTAGGTACGTAGCTGCTCCCACTGCTGTTCTAGTGGGTGAGAATAATCTTCCCTTCCCTGAGAAGTGGAATCGTGCACGTAAGTACTTTGATTCGCACCTGTTTTATTTGTAATAAAATTTATTTTCTGTTTATAACACCGTATCTATTTTTTTCTTATTTACAGCAACTATGAATGTTGTCGAGAATATCTCCGACATCCGTGGTTGGGTAGAAAGGATGCTGACTGCTGCTCCTGCCGAGGAAAGATCTTGGAAGTACTTTTCGGCAAAGTACAAGTGGATTGTTAAGACCCATGGTAAGTAGAGTTTCTCTTGCTCCTTTCCTTGCTTGAGTTTTTTATTTATTTATTTAATATTAACTCTTTTTCCTTTTTATGATAAGGTTTTACACCCGTGGGTATCTTCATCACTTCCAAGGATTTCTTTATCCCATGCTCAGAGTATTTTGACTAGTGCTTCGAAAAGGAAAACCCTGGATTCCCGCTCTGGAGGGGAAGATGAGGGTGAAGAAGAGGGTGCTTTAGTGCACCGGGTGAGAAGAAGGCGGGTAATTTTGGACGACGAGTCTACTCCCGCGCATCTTTATTCTGTATTGTCCATCAGGCCTTCTTCTTCTCGAGACCAATCTCAATCTCCATCTCGAGATCCCGCTGAGCGTCTATTTCAGGAAGGGTTTGAAATGGACCATGATGATATTCATTTAGCTACCATTTACCCGCATTTTGCTGTTATTTCTACTCCCCAGGTTACTGCTGTTGTTTCTTCTTCAATTCCTATTACCTCTTCAGTTTCCCCTTCTTCCGTCTCTATTGAAGTGCCTACGACTCTTTTGGCTCCCGGCCCTTCTGTCTCTTCTGCTGCTCCTTCAGTCCCTGCTTCCATGCCTTCTATTATAGAAGAAGGGTCTTCCAGCAGGGGGATGAGAAGGGTCATGATTGAGGTTCCAGCTGGTGGTAGCCTCTTTAAGAAGATTAGCACTGGTGAGCCGGAAATGTGGCTCAAGCCCTTAATTGGTCCTGAGGAAAGAGCCAAACTTGACAGCCATGCATCTCTCACTTGGGCTAATGAGGTGGTGCACAATTCCTTGAAGGTATATACTTACTCTTTTGCACATATGTTGTTTTAATTAACAGTTTAACATTTTTAATTGTTTTACTATTTTTGCAGACGCACCTTATTGGTTTGGAGCTTATGAAGAGAATCTCTAACTATGAAAAATAGTTGCAAGTGCTGCGTGGGCAGGATGATTTTAAAGCACAGTATGAAAGTCTTCAAATAGAGATGGAAGCTTTGGAAGAGGAGAGAGATACCTTAAAGGAGCAGCTGAAGATTGTCAAAGGAGAGTTAGCGGTGGAGAAGGCTTCTTCCAGCCAAGCTAATAAAGATAAAGATGTTCTTGAATCTTCTTTTGTCGAACAACTGTCAAAAGCCACGGAAGAGGTCCGGTATTTGAAGGACTTACTGGGACAAAAAGAAAAATACTCTGGAGAACTCGTGCGTAATCTTTCCCAAGTCCAAAAAGATCTTCGTGAAGCTTTGGCGAAGGCCCAGAATCTGGAGGAGTCAGTCGCACCTTTGAAGGCTGCCCTCGAAGCTGCTGAAGCTGAAAATGACAACTTGAAGACTGAACTTCAGGTGTGGTCGAGAGATTATAATGAGCTTGAAGAGTCAACAGCTGTCGAAGTGAGTTGGGCATATATGAATGCTCGTCATGACACGCTGATGGAGATGAGTCAAGTAGGCTTCGATCTTGATGCTGAGATTGAAAAATCTAAAGAAGCCATAGATAAGACTCAGCAAGGTCTTGACCTTTCTCCAGCTGATAAAGCAGCAGACAACTCTACGGAAGAAGAAAGCAACTCTCCTCCTTCTCCTCAAGAATGAAGACTCTTTAGTCATTTCTGTCTTTTTTTTATTTTATTGGATTGGTGTAATTACTCCCAACTCCATCGGGAGTAAGTTTGAAATTTCTAAAGTCCCCAACTGACAACTTAGGGGAATTTAAAGAATGTACATATTACGCGGCTAAGTACTTAGTTTAGTACTTAGTTTATTTAGCCGCTTTTATATCAATGCACTGCTTTCTTTTGAGACTTTTATGAATTTCGAGCCTTAACTCTTTTACTCAAGTCTATTGCTTTTGCTTTTGTGACGTTTTTGTTCGTACCTCTTAGCTTTCTTTGCATAAAGATGTGTGCTTTACTTTGAACCCTTTTATGATGGGTGTAGTATAAGCTTTTTAGCCTCTGTTTATAAGAGGCTTTGTTTATGAATTAGGGCCCTTTTAATGTTTTAATGAAGAAGACGTCTCAACTTCATTGATAATGCAATAGAGTGATAGGGATTTTTCACATGTTTAAGAATGTTTTTGTGAGAGGTTTTTGCTTGAACTTTCACAATATTTTTCATGTGTTACGTTTGTCATCTAAAAACTCATGTTGTAACTGTTTTGTTTTAACAGATTTAATAATCACTGGTATTTCATAACCCTTTTTAGTAGATAACAGTTTTTTCGAGTTAATACAAGGAAGTAACTATTTTTCATTAGTAACAGTTTTCGTAAGTATTGGGTTTTTTCCCATGACTGTTTTATTTGCAACAGTTGTAAGTACGAGAGAAATGTATTGTAATCCGTAACTGTTTTATTTGATAACAGTTTTGAGAATATATACAAGGGTTTTGATCTTTCATCCGTAACTGTTTTTATTTGAATAACAGTTTTCTATTTGAGTACAAAGATTTCGTAACTGTTTTGATTACAACAGTTTTGGCTAAGTACAATGATGATGATCTTCTATCCCTAACTGTTTTAGATGTAACAGTTTTTTGTATAAGAGATGTACATTTCTTCTTCGTAGCTATCATTTTGCCTTCTAACCTGAACATGGTTCTAGGGTTTTCAGAGTAGGCTTTCGCAATTCTTGTGTCGGAGTCTTCAGTTCTTTTGCTCGTGTCACTTGACTTGTTGGGTGAATGGTTTTTTAGGCTTGAGCATTCTGTCTTTTGGTATTCTTTGCTTCTTCTTGGCCTTCCATATTATATAGTCCCCCAAGTGTTTGAGTATTGAAGAATGAGATCTCGAGCACTTGATTATTCCTTTCTTTTGGTCCTTCCCTGAAAAAGGGAAATATTCCAGACTCGAAGGTATATATCTTTTTAGATGATGACTGCTTAACCCTTTAAAATATCCATCAGAAAGTGTAACCCTAGACCGGGAATTATGTTTTTTCCGCGCGTCTTTGCATGTCTAATGTCATCATTTGGTGATGGGTTAGATTTTTGCCTATCATCTAAAAACGTTAGTAAGATTTTAAATATTCGAAGATAAAATTTAACATGTGATACCTGACCGTGGGTACTTCTTTTGCTTAGAAATAGTATTTCTTCAGGTGGATGGCATTCCAACTTGTTGGTAAAATCCTGCCGTCCATGGCTTCCAATTCGTACGCGCCTTTTCCTGCTATTCCTCGGATCTTATAGGGGCCTTCCCAGTTAGGATTTAGTTTACTAGTTCCTGCTTCCTTTGTTGATTGGAAGACTTTTTCGAGTACAAAGTCCCCAATTTTAAAATACTTGAGGTGAGCTTTGCGGTTGTAGTATCGTTCTATGATTTGTTTTTTAGCTGCCATCTGTATTAAGGCCACATCTCTTCGTGATTCGAGTAGGTGTTGTTTCCGCAGATGGTCATCACTCCCCATCAACAACCCCAAGGTCGCGGGTTGGAGTCACTTTCAGTGTTTGTTTCTTAGTTGTCGTTACTCTAAGACTTGGTTCGCCAATTTCCACAGGTATTAATGCTTCATAGCCATAAACAAGTGTGAAAGGACTTTCTCCAGTAGCTGCTTTTGATGTAGTCCTGTATGCCCATAGTACCGCTGGTAATTCGCCGGGCCAATTGCCTTTGGCTCTGTCTAACCGTTTCTTTATATTATTGATGATGATTTTGTTCGTGGATTCTGCTTGTCCATTAACTACAGGATGATATGGTGTTAATGTAATCCGTTTGATTTTCCAGTTGTCGAAGAATTCTGTGATTTGAGAGCCTATAAACTGTGGGCCATTGTCACACACGATCTCTTTTGGAATTCCAAACCGGCATATTATATTTCTCCATAAGAAATTCTTAACCTCCTTTTCCCGCACCTGTTTGAATGCTTCCGCTTCTACCCATTTTGTAAAATAATCAGTAAGTACAAGTAGAAACCGTACCTGACCTTTAGCTGGGGGAAGAGGTCCTACTATGTCCATTCCCCATTTCATGAAGGGCCATGGTGACATAATAGAATGTAACAGTTCGGCTGGCTGATGCGTTTAATTAGCGAACCGCTGACATATCACATTTTGATATGAAAATTTCCGCGTCTTCTTCCATTTTCGGCCAATAATATCCTGCTCTGATTAAGGTTTTTACCAAAGATCTAGCACCTGCATGATTTCTACAGTAGCCCTCATGGATTTCTTTTATCACGTATTCCGTCTGGTTGGGTCCGAGGCACTTAGCTAGGGGTCCTCTAAACGTTTTGCGATACAAGGTACTGTGAACTAAAAAGTATCTTGTTGCTTTGCGGCAGAGCGCTTGAGCTGCCTTTTTGTCTTCAGGTACGATACCATTCTGCAAAAAATTAATAATTTCGTTTCTTCATTCCCAAGTTAGATTATTGAAAGATACCTCATTCTTGCTGTGATTTACTGTCGAATGGAAAAGATGTACGACGATACTGTTGTCTTTATTGGTTACGTCCGTAACTGCTGCGAGGTTGGATAATGCATCTGCTTCAGCATTTTCTTCTCTAGGTATCTGTGTTATTCCCACATTTTGAACTGTCTCACAAGTTATTGCGCCTTCTCTAAGTACTGTTGCATTCGAGTTTCTCGAGCGATGTAAGTCCCCTGTATTTGATTTACCACCAGTTGGGAATCGCTGTTGATTTTGATTTGTTCGATTGACAACTCTCGTGCCAATTCTAAACCTGCAATAACAGCCTCGTACTCTGCTTCATTGTTAGTTATTGGATAGCATTTGATTGCTTGTCGTATCTTTTCACCCGTGGGTGATATTAGGACAATACCTAATCCTGCTCCTTTTATATTAGATGAGCCATCTGTAAATAGGGTCCACTGACCTGGGTTTATACCATTGAAAAGTTGCAATTCCTTTTCTACTTCAGGAGTAATATTATTGCTAAAGTCAGCTACAAAGTCGGCCAATATTTGTGATTTAATTGCAGTTCTAGGTTGATATGTTATATCATGTTCACTTAATTCTATGGCCCATTTGGCTAATCTTCCTGACAGTTCTTGTTTATGCAAAATATTCCTTAAAGGATATGAAGTTACGACAGTAATTTGATGACATTGAAAATAAGGACGCAATTTTCTTGATGCCATTATTAATGCTAAAGCTAATTTTTCTAGATGTGGATATCTAGTCTCTGCGTCCAATAAAGTTTTTCTTACATAATAAATGGGAGATTGTTTACCTTTTTCTTCTCTTACTAGTACTGCACTTACGGCAATTTCTGAGACAGCCAGGTAGATGTATAATCTCTCTCCTTCTTTTGGTTTTGATAGCAATGGTGATTTTGACAAGTAGGCCTTCAAGTCTTTTAAAGCCTGTTGACATTCTTCAGTCCATTCGAACTGATTTTGTTTTTTAAGAACTGTAAAGAATTTAAAGCTTTTTTCGGAAGATTTAGAAATAAATCTCCCTAGAGCTGCTATTCTTCCTGTCAATCTTTGGACTTCTTTTTTATTTCTCAAGATTTCAGGTATTTCTTCTATAGCTTTTATTTGTGCTGGATTTACCTCTATTCCTCTGTTAGACACAATGAATCCCAAAAACTTACCAGATTATACTCCGAAGGCACATTTTTCTGGGTTGAGTTTCATGTTGTACCTGCGTAAAATATCGAAAGTGATAGATAGATGTTGTAGATGATCTACTGCTTGTATTGATTTTACAAGCATATCATCGATGTAAACTTCCATTGTTTTACCCAGATGCTCTTGGAACATTTTTGTCACTAATCTTTGATAAGTGGCACCTGCATTCTTCAATCCAAAGGGCATAACATTATAACAATAAGTCCCCCGGTTAGTAATAAAAGAAGTTTTTTCTTCATCCAAAGGGTCCATTTTGATTTGGTTATAACCAGAATATGCATCTAAAAAGCTTAACAATTCATGACCCGCGGTTGCATCGATCATTTGATCTATATGTGGCAAGGGAAATGAATCTTTAGGACATGCTTTATTTAAATCAGTATAATCAACACATACCCGCCATTTGCCGTTCTTTTTGGGTACCACTACGGTGTTAGCTAGCCAGTCAGGGTACTTTACCTCTCGTATCGACACTATATTTAAAAGCTTTTGAATTTCTTTATCGATCACTTGATTCTTGAAAGATCCTTGCTTTCGTTTCTTTTGTTTAATAGGTACAAACAATAGATCTTCATTTAACTTGTGGGTCATCACTTCTGGTGGGATACCTATCATATCCGAATGGGACCACGCAAAATAATCTTCATTAGTTTTTAAATAATTTATAAACGTACCTTTTTGTTTTGGAGTTAGTCTTTCTAACAATTTCACGCCAATGTAAAGTTTTCTTTCGGGCTTTTGTTCTGAGATGGGAACAGCCTCGAGTTCTTCAGCAGTTGTTTTGATACATTCTTCTTCTTCTGATTCATGAATGAAATCTGGCCTGGAGTCTATGTCCGTATGTTCTGGCTCATTCTTGATGTTTACAGGATTTGTTTTGTCATTATCTTCTTCCGTACCTATTAGAATATCTATTTCTTTGGTACGTAGCTGATCAGAAGTTTGTTCCATACATGTTGGTTGATAAGCCTCTGTTTGACAATTTGTTGTTTCTTCCGCATCTCTTTTACTATTAAGAGATATCGAGTTAATATTTCTTGAGGTTTGTTGGTCGCCCTTGATCTGCCTTATTCCCCATTTGGAAGGAAATTTTATTACTTGATGTAAAGTAGATGGAACTGCTTTCATATCATGAATCCATGGTCTTCCCAGGATGACGTTGTAATCCATTTCTGTATCAATGACTTGGAATTTTGCATTTTTGATGACTCTTTCAGCGTAAGTGTTGAGTTCAATTTCACCTTTAGTTATCACTATTGAATTGTCGAACCCGGATATGGCTCGAACCTTTGGAATCATTGTGTTTTCTACTAGCATTTCTTCTATGACTTTTATCAAAATAATATTGACTGAACTGCCTGGATCAATCAACACTCTTTTAACGTTAGTGTCATGAATGAGTAAGGATATTACCAGTGCGTCATTATGCGGAAATGCTAATCCGCCAAAGTCTGCATCATCAAAATATATTTGCTCTTTGCTCATTTCTTTTCGCACCCGCTTTCCATGGGTGTTTGTGACTTTAGAAGTTAACTGGCAGATTATCCCGTTTACTTCTTCTCCTCCATGTATTACATTAACAGTCCGTTTTGGGGAAGGTGGCTTTGGTGGCTCCTGCCTGTTCTTCATATATGCCTGTTTACCTTTATCACTAAACAAGTCCGTTAAATAACCCTGTTTTAATAAATGTTCTATTTCACCTTGTAAATATCTACAGTCTTCCGTTCTATGGCCGTGATCATTATGGAATTCGCACCATTGATCGAGGTTCCTCCTGTTAGGGTTGGAACACATTTCTTTAGGCCATTTAACCTTGTCTCCCATACTTCTTATTATTGAGACAATCTCAGTGCTGCTTATATTAAAGTTATGGTGTCCAATTCGGGTAATATTCCGAATTTGTTCATCTCGATCTCTCCTGGATCTAAATGAGGATGAGTTCATATCTCTTCCTGAAGGTTTTGTATTTTCAAACCTAGGACGTAGGTCACATCTCGAGGGTCCTAAGTAAGGATCATAACTGTTTTTACCTGACTTTTTCTCTGACTCTAGCTGCCTTGTTTTGTGATATTCTTCATCTTTTGATCGTGTGATTATATACTCTTTAATTCTTAATTTAGTACTGTACCTGATGTATACGTCATTCCATGTTGTGGCTGGGAATTCTCTTAGACTTTCTTTAAGTCGTCTCGTGGCTTCTGAACTTTTATCGTTCAAGTTGCTTGTGAATGCCATAGCTGCCCAGTTGTCGGGCACCCTTGGTAATTGCATTCTTTCCCTTTGAAACCTGTCTACAAACTCACGAAGCAATTCTTTGTCTCCTTGCTTTATTTTAAATATATCTTCCATTCGTTTTTCAACTTTTTGTGCACCAGAATGTGCTTTTATAAATAAATCTGCAAGCTCAACAAAAGAATTTATAGAGTTCTCAAGGAGAAGAGCATACCAGGTTAAGGCTCCTTTCGTGAGTGTTTCTCCAAATTTTTTGACAAGGACTGATTCTATTTCCTCTTTTGTCAAATCGTTGCCTTTTACTCCAGTAGTGAAAGCAGTCACGTGATCACGTGGGTCAGTCGTGCCGTCATATTTGGGGACATCAGGCATTCTAAACTTCTTAGGTATAAGTAGTGGGGCTGCACTTGGCTTCCAAGGTTGTTGAGAGTATCTATCAGCATCAATTCCTTTGATAATAGGTGGAAGACCAGGTATTTGTTCGATGCGTTCGTTTTTTTCTTTTATCTGCTTCTGCATAGTTAACAATAAATTTTGTAATTCTGAATTACTAGTCGTACCTGGTCGTGTTTCAGGAGATGTATTGAGAGTTTCATTCCTGGTTGAATTTGT